>VKOC01004579.1:0-14315 GCA_009364415.1 Spea multiplicata
ATATTTTTAAATGCTGGCTTTCATTTAGGTCTTGTGCCAAAATATGTATTTCTATGTTGCCCCAATAAAACATATCGACTTTGACTAAAGACTCCATTTTCTCTTGGACCGATATGACAATATACATTTTTTCACTGAGGTGATGAGCCATTACTTAGGTTCCGAATGCCAGTCTTGTTATTTGCAAAATGGTTGTTTCTGACAGCCAATTTCATGTGCTTGATAACCCTGTTTATCAAATTACATTACTTACCAACCAAAAATATCGCAGCAAATGCAATCTGGAAAATGCTGTAGATAAGTGGGAAGGCGAACATCAAGCTCAGTTGTTCAGGTGTGAAGGAGAGTTGAACTATGGTGGTACATAACTGGGTATTTTGCATTCCTGTTTCCAGTGCTACTGTGCGACATCTAAAAAAAAAAGTTTTAGTGGATTATTATAATGGAAATAATATTTTTATTTATTTAATATTTATGAGCAGATATTATTAAAAAAGTACAGTAGATGATTGAGTACAGAATACAAATACTGGTGTATAAAAAGTAATTTACTTATTTACAGGATTATTTATTATGGTTCAAAAATCTGTACACATCAATGCTATGATTATCATGTACATGTGTTTATTTACCCGCGCCACGACTGGTTTGATATGTAAGCTAACAAGAATCCAAAGGCGTAACCAGCAGCTGGAAATATTGTTCCCACAATCCATAACTCCGGGGCGATAATCCAAGATCCCCTGTAGAGAACTCCACCGACTACAGCTATCAGTATGATGAGTATGAATCCGGTAACGGAGCCAATCTATAGTATAAAAACAAAATTGCCCACACGTTTAGTTAAGATTTACAATCACATCTACACAAGTGACCGAAAGAAAGTGTTATATCTTCCCATTGTTCAGCAAAACATAGAAACATATTGAAACACAGAATTTGATTTGAGATCAGAAACATGATTAAATGTAGAAGTTGAGTTTTGATTTACCTTTAGGATTTTCTTTGCTGCTTTGGGCCATTTATGGTTAACAAAAATTCCAATTCCAACAGGAACAACAAGGGTGACTAAGGAAATGCCTAAATAACGTACAAGAAACACAGAGACTGTAACAATTATATACATTTATATGCAACAAATATCACATAGTGCATCTTTTTTGAGAGTATACTACACATACCTTCTTACCATTATCATTTACACATGCCCCTATAATATAATAAGGTTGATGAGGCACAAAATCTATTTTTTTAAATATAAATGATCTCATAAAGAGTTAATCCCTTTTATTGCCAATATGTTGTTTTTACATGCAACGGTTACTTCCCCATAATTTCACTTGTATTGCTACAAGACATCATATAAGTGACTAATATTTTATAATATAACGTAATTAAATATATAGAGGAATAAGGTTAGTGTTATTCTATAGAGTTATAGTGGAAAGCAAATATCTGTTTTTTGTCCCTTAAAATGCCTTTCAACTTACTATGTTGAATTTCAATCTTAGACAGTGTCTAAGTTGAACAGCACCTTTCTAAGCAAAAAATAAGGTAGAACACTTGTCATAAATTGGTATTCTTCTTTTCTCACTTACCAATGCTGTCATAGGGAATCACAATGGCACTGGAATCTACCCATGTTTTGGTGTAAATAAACAGACAGAGGGGCATCATACCCAGTGCAAGAAGTGTGGAGCAAGTTGTCATGCTTATGCTGTAAAGTAAATAAATATAAATATATCAAATTCAATTACATTTACAAGGGTTTAAACATGCCCTGTAGTGCTATATGTAAAAAGGGTTTAAGCCAAGTAGTGTTCTGTAGCACACAGTTTAATAAGCACGGTTACATTCCTAAAACATAAAATAGCATTAAAAATCAATAAAAATGGAAAATGGTGGGGAAGGTGTATGCTCAAGCAATGAGAGAACTGGCTCTAGTTTTAAGCCATTCCCACTATTGTCCTGCTGGGTAAATAAATACTTATTCCTGGGTTTCCACCCCAGGGAAACTTGCAGGGAAAAAACCTTTCCACTTCTGAGTTTCCATAAACGTCTACGTCACGAGTACCGCAATGTATATGTCTTGTGATTGCTCATGACATCATGAACCGCCAAATGTTCCAGGAATGCCACTTGCCATATGATGTCAGTGAGCATTTTCTACCCCATTTTCATGTTAAGATTACTTCCAGGAGAGTTAAGTAGAAAGCAGGGGAGCAGCAGTGTAAATAGGGGAAAATCCAGCATTCTCACAGAACATGATTTTCAATATTTTGCTTGGCTCTACTTTAGTTATCTGAAGTGCCTAGTGGGACACCAATGTGGGAGATGGGGAAAGAGCCACCAGGACTCAAACTGGCCTAGTCTTTAAAAGACTCGTTGAAGCCAAAGATTCCTATGATTGCATGCAGTTGAATATAAGGTATGCAATTAAAGAAAAAATCAACCCTTTTTTTATATAAAGAAACTAGCATACAGCTGCTCTCCCCCTGATAGACTGCCAATGTGCTGTAATTTGAGAAGTTTTTGTCCTCAGGTGAATCAATCAGTCTAAATTGACCACAATGGTATGTGACTTCAAATGAATGATAAAACAAAACACAGATATTCTCAAGAAAAAAGGTAATTCTAAAGCATAGATGTGTTGCCATACTGAATGACTTTGTGACTAACAACTTCCCAATAAACACATATTGGAAATGTACCGTATTTGTCGATTATAAGACAAGGTTTTTTTTCAGAGCAAATGCTCTGAAAAATACCCCTCGTCTTATAATCGGGGTCGTCTTATTATCAGACCTCAAATAGAGGTCTCACTATGAGACTAAGATCCAGATCCCCCGCAGCGCTACTGGGGACCTGGATCCTTCTGTCTTGTAACCCCCCCAAACTTACCAGTGCTTCCGACTTCCCAGTGTGTTGTCCGGGCAGTGGTTAGATGTCTACGCGATTTGCGTAGGCAACATCCGCTACCGCTGGAAGGAAGTGCGGTAAGCAGTGGGGGTTGTCTGACTCCATCGCGCAGACCTTCCCCTGGTGTATGAGAGGAAAGTTCCCCGCACCGGGGAATTCTCTCTGACAGCCGGAGGGTGTATGCGTGATGGATGCAGACAACCCCCGCTGCTAACCGCACCTCCTTCCGGCTGCAGAGGAAGTTGCCTACGCAAATCTCGTAGGCATCTACCCGATGCAGAGTGGCAAGCCTGGGGGCAGTTGTGCATAACTGTGGGGCAGGTTGGAAAATAAAAGGAAATCATCATAGCCTTTATTTTAAAAAAAAATAGTTTACATAGTTTACATGAATTAACATTTACTAGTAAAACATTTTTTTCCTATAGGGTCGTCCTATATTCAGGCTTTTCCTCTTATAATCGGATTCATCTTATAATCGAGCAAATACGGTATATAGTAGGGTTGCATTAACATCAATAGTGCCCTACATGACACTCTTCTTCTGGTGCTCCTGGTTAAAGCAGCCATCTAGTCCCCTTACCTAAGAAATAATAGTTTTAAATAGTGCATTTTTATCAGGTTTTGAAACATTCTAACTCTAACTTTGAAAATCCACCAGCATTGCTGCTGAACTGATCCAATGCTGTTTTAAGGACACAGAAGAAGGGTAATGCATTGATATGTTTATGTTTGCAAACATAAAACAGGTAGATATATTGTTTAAAAAAAAATGGCAATTATTCACTATTGTGTGTGTTAAGTTGCTTGTTAACACTTTTGTTTGTTCATTAAAATTGCCTGTATTTTTCACACAGAGCCTATTTAAATGTTAATGTACATTTCCTTTAGTAATGTGATGCTGATTATTACCAATTTTTAATAGAAGCTTCAGGAGAACTTCTAAATTTAAGGAGGTCAGGTGATGTTATCAGAATAGTTAACCTACCCATTTAATGAGAAGAGCCTGCAGGCAAATAAACCTTCATTAAGGTTAATTGAATAGTGCAGGTTAAAATGACCTACAGCCGCCATCAATGACTGATTGAAATGATTGCCCGTTAACTATGCTTGACATCAATTTACACATATTGGTCAGAATCCAATGCTGCATGCACAGATAGGTTAATTGATAGCAGAGGTGATCATATATTCCTCAGATGAATAGTTTGTATTTGTAATTGAGTATTCTGTATGATGATTGATGCTTTCCCACTAAATTTACATGCGTATGGGATACAGATTGCTTTATATCATGATTATAATAATAATCAAGAGCACATATATTATGAGAGCTATGTAAAATGCAAACATACACAAAACCCATAGCGTTCTATTTCCGACATTCCTTCATTGTGTCTAGTACACAACTGAATGTATTAAACAATTTGTTAAGTGGGGTTTGCTGGAAAGTTGAGCATTTCAACCCATCGACTTGACTAATCATAATAAAGAGCCAGTCCCAAGGAGCACCTCCTACAAGATGGCCAGAACATGTAATGCACAAGTAATTTAGGAAAGTCATCTGATTTTATTTGCAGTATACAGGTCAAGCTCAGCATCCCTTGGAGGAGAAGGTCCTTTGACCTTTGAGATTGACCCTTCATAAAGCACAGTAAAGCTGGTGAACTGAAACACTCATTTTATCTGCAAACTTCCTTGTCCTCTGTAACTCACCTTCATATATGCCCTCTTTAGCACTATGTGCATCTCTGTCTCTTAAGTACTTCTTACAATTTTGTTGTCCATAGCCTAGGATACTTTTATCTCTCTTTAACATACATTCTCTAAAACCTTTTGTTTCAATACTTCCCATTCTCCCTCTCATTCCAACACACAGTGTCCACCTAGTTCTTACCTTAAATCCATGTCTCCATCCACCCAATATGCCAGAATATTGGAGCCAGTTCCTCCTGGACAGCATCCCATAATTAATACCGCAACAGCTTGAATTGGAAGGATGTTGAACACAAATGATAGTACAAAGGCTGTGAGGGGCATTATTCCGAACTGACAAAGAAATCCAACTGCTATGCCCCAGGGCCGCTTTATATGACCCCAAAATTTCTTTACCTCCACAGTACAGCCCATGGAAAACATGACTAAGGCTAACATGACTGTGATAACAGTGCTTAGCACTGTGTTTAGAACACGATTAAAATTATCATCAGGTAGTAAACATTCAAGTGTGCCATTGCAAATAGTACTGTTTACATGACAGGAGGATTCCGTTGATGTGTTCCAAGAATAGCTTTCCATGCTGAACTGATAGTATGAGATCCTTTAAATGTAGATCTATATATAAAAAAATCCCCCAAAACTATGACAATCAATCCATCCAACACAGGTCTATAATCACTGTCAGGAATTCTTCTTTAGCCGCTCCTATTTAAGTTCTACAAGATGCAATAAAAAGCTGTAAATACTATAATTCCGTTATGCCCAGTCCCCCTATCTGGCATCAAAGAGGACAAACCAGAGAGCAAGAGTCATGCCATAAAACTCATGAGAAAGCATATATTTGTACTTTTATGGTAGAGGATTAGGGTTATGTGTTTATTTATATTACACCTACTTACATGTCAGCTTTGTGGGTCTATGACCTATCTAAGTACACAACCAAATGGGCCAGCTAATTACACAGAGATTCTTATTCATGTTGCACAGGTCAAGTTGCTTTATTAGGTAATAGGGAATGTGATTTAATGAGATTGTGGAATCTAGACTGTGATCCCTTAAAAAAGTTAGACGGAAATAATTTGGTAGAATATTCACTTTCACAAGTCAATGCGGTGCTCATAGTATTACGACAATAAATGCAATAATAAGTGTACATCACAACATTTTTAGACAGGTGTAAACTAGTATAACACATCGCTGAAAATAACGCCAACACATGTGAATGGGAGTTTGCAGGCAGTATAACATGGACAGTATATCCTTTCAATGTCATTAAATATATAAAATTTGTGCCAGTTTTGGGAGGGGTAAACTTGTACATGTATTTGACAGTGTTTGAACCAGTAATTTTTTCGTAGGCTCAAACCCCACTTTAAAAGAAAATGTACATAGACTTTTTCCAAAATACTTTGGAAATTAATACACTTGTAGCAAGTTGTTGAATGAAATAATCTTGTTTTTATTTTAATTAACAAGTGATACGTTTAAGGCAAAAAGCCCAGATATGTATCCAAACTCTGTTAGTTAATCAATCATATAACCACAACTAAAAGAAAAAAATACTGAACACACGTAGTTTAAAGTTTAACCCTGCCAATTGACACAATGGAGCATATATTTAGAGTGTAATGTGTTTTTTTTTAACACATTAACACATAGAGTCCTGGAAGCATGTTACCACTTTCTACTTGGACAGATAATAGGATTCCTATGATATCTCCACTGAAGAAATATGCAAAATGAAGGAAAATTTGCATGAAATGCCATGACTGTGTTTTTTGATAGAAAGAGTAATGTTAAATGCCATGTAATAGTTATGTGTCATATGTTATATATACAACTGGGTGAGCTGGCATGGGCTTAAATTCTTGCTTCCCTCAGCCCCCAAAAAGGAGAGAATTGCTTGTCGGAGCTTGCTAACTTGCCTCCATCCCTTGTTACTCATGCATGTCAGTGTGGACACATGGGAAAAAGTCCTGTGTCCCGTTAGTAATTCTGGCCTTTACTCATAAGCAACTAACCAAGCCAAGACATAAGCCTTGGTCACCCCCTCCTCTGTTCACCAACCTCTAGTGTAATATATTTAGTTTTAAATAAGCTTAAGTAATAGGGAAACCGTGCTTTCATTTAAGTTGAATGTGCTTGTATTGTTATGTATGTTTTTTATATACATTTAACTTCCCACTTCGTCCAGTTTTAAGGTTGCCAATATAATATATGTAACTGTCAATTCATTTTAATGTTAGGGTTCCAGTGTAACCAAATTTCACATTTTACGATGTTAAGCAAATAAACCTTTATAAATAATTTTATGTATCCCTCCAAAGGTTAAATTGCATAAAAACAACACCTATCTTAAATAGATTCTACTGTATGTGTCACGGCCCAGGCAAGGAAGTCAGGGAGGAGCCTCAATGCAGAGGATACCAAGGACTCTGTCCAATGCATGATTAATGACCAGAGGGCACAGACAGAACCAAGCAGTTAGAAATGGATGCAATTATACAGGACTGCGACTAGGCGAGGTGGATTGCACAGGCTGGATAGCCCACAGACAGGACGATGTGGCTGGATAGTCTACAGACAGGGCGCTGTGGCTGGAAAGCGCACAGACAGGGTAATGGGCACACAGCAGGATAGCACATGGGCAGGGTGTTGGGCATGCGGCAGGACAGCCCATGGGCAGGGCGCTGGGCACATGGCAGGTTAGCCCTCAGGCAGGGCACACTTCAGGTTAGCCCTCAGGCAGGGCACACTTCAGGTTAGCCCTCAGGCAGGGCAGACGGCAGGATGCTGCTAACAGTAATAGGTCAGGGGCCAATAACAGCATCACAACTAAAGGCTGCAACTCACAATGCAAAGGCCCCATATGATGAAAGTAGGGCTGCACCAGATAACAAGGCCAACTGACAAGTGGTCATTAGAGGCTACAAGCAGAAACAACACCAGAATAGGAATATACAGTATACAGGAACTTGGCATGTAGGGAACCGTGACAGTATGGCAATAACCAATCAATAATAATTCAAAATTAATTCAAAAAATAATGCAAAATTATAAATCAAAGCAATAAACAGCGATTACATAACGAGTCACAAGTTACAGTGTTTTTGCACATTAGCTTAATTAACTATACATATATCATAATTTCAAGCATGAAACAACATGTGAAAAAGGCGGGTGGCATCACTAGAGTAGGTATGGTAACTCCTGGTATCACCTCCCCGATCTTCTCCTGTACCAGACCATACAGAATCCTTATTCATGTTTTACGTGCCAATGGTTACTTGTAAATCTTAATTCCTGTATATATCACTGAATGTAATTGCAATAGTAGTGACAACAAGCAAAATCAGCAAAAAAAGCAGCTTCATTGGTTCATGTCAGAGGAGCTCAGTGCCGGCGACCAATAGTGTCGCTTATAAGGACCTTTAAGGGGTTATTTGCTGGTGTCCCAGCAGAAGGAAGCGACGTTTGGCAGAAGTACTGAGTTGGAGTACAGCGCGTCCCGTTACATATGGTTTCATGCAGGTCTGGAGTGGGAATTAAAATAAACCCTGGCACTACAAAAATTGATAAAAAGACATATGTATCACCACCTAATGCTTACAAATGGCTGCATGCTACAATCTTACACTTTTGCAGTGTGTGGCTAGCTGATGCTGTAAACTAAAAGAAAGAGTTCTGCAACACTAATGGCTATAAAGGTTGAAGGCCCAATGGCCGGTGAAAGTCTGGTTTCATTGTAAAGGCTATGGTTCAGTCTTGCCATTTACTTTTTTAAATTTATGATCGGGGCTACCACCGTGTTGTTCCACAGCAATAATTTTATGACAGGCTTAAGGCCATACACAAATTATAGATGACAGGGGCAGGCACTCCTAGTGAAAAATTTCCCTCTGGGCCAATTCAAATTCTTCACGCATTGTCGGCCACCCATTTCATAATTTCCAGATAAAATGAGTACAACATGACTTTTATCTCTGACCCAGACTGCTCCTGGAATGCTTGACAATAAGCGGAGTCAAGATAAGATTGTTTGAGGGATATAACAATAATGGTCGGAGGGGGAAACAACTAAAATGGGGTTATCACTGTAGGGGCCCCAGGGGTCTCCTGTGAACACTTTTCCACACCTTCATAGCCGTTATGTATGGGTACTACCCGGAGCTATCGGCACAGACAATGTAGAGATCATCTGATTAAGTGATGTGGGCAGGGCCACCGACAGGCTGTTTGGGGTAAAGATGGCACTGATAAGCTAAAAGTGGCACTCACACTATGTTTGGGGAGCAAAGTTACTCCAGGGCAATTTTCGCACCAGGGCCCTGTAGTTTCTTATTACACCCCCGAAAGAAATAGAGGTTGAGGGGCACTTGGGTGTGCTTATCCCTTGGTCTAAGTGCCAGCCATCCCTTGGTGGTGGACCACATCTGTACTTGGGACTAACATGTGGAACTATGGTTTGCAAAATAGTTTGGGGTTAAGATTGGGTTCAGGGTCAAACTTTTGAATCAGTTAATACATAATCCTTTACAAGGGTAGTTTTTGTGAACAGAATGTTCATAGATCAGTTTCTTCCTGCTTGCTCATAGCACTCTTGAGAAATCATAGAAGGCTTATATTCCCAGGCTTTATTCTCCTTGCATGTCAGTGACTTTTAAAACTGTAAAAGTTTCTCTTGCATATGATGTAACGCATGCCAATAGAACCTAGCCCATTTATTGAAAGTGATACCATGCCCCTTTAGATAAGGTTTCTGTTATAAAATTGTGGAACAAATTATTGGTATGTGAAACATTAGCCTTTGGTATTACTTGGCATCCTTACTGAACAACTAAAGGAGACCAAATGGCCATTCATCTTTCAACGGTTATTGCTGGAAATGGAATAGCATTCATTTAAAACAGACGCCAGCTGTACTCCTTGCTTATTAACAGAACAGAATAACGCTCTGTAAAACTGTAGAAATAAGTTTCAGCCTTCGGGGAAAAAGTTATTAGAATGTATGGAGATGAAAAAAAGATGTACCATTAAAATATGATTATGTGGGACTAATAGCTGACTTACTTTGCTACAGTCATAACCTTTATGTTCGTCCAGACTGGAAGAAGATTGCAGATGTGTGGCAAACCCAAAATGGTTTGAAGGCAAAATGGTTATTTCAGCAGGGAGTCTGCATTCCAAATTACATACGCAAATGCTAATTTACCATCAGAGACATTATTTTGTTGGCGATCAAAGTTTTGAGTGGATTGAAGTTTCTGTCTGTTGCCTTATTTTGCCATTCCATTAATTTTGGAACTAGAATGTGTAGGGATGTAAAGCGATGCACACTATCCTCTACTATACTATTACGTAGTCAGCAGCCATGTTGAAGCAAGAAATGTTACAGGATCTCAAACCGAGTCCATGAGTTCTCAAGTGGTGATTAAAAAAAATATTAAAAACAATGACTAGGCTGTGTAAAGTCACAGTAATAGCTCACGTTTATCAAGAACAGAAGTTTTGTCCATTTAGTTAAATTTGGAGGATAGCTTTTTTTGTCACCACATATTAATAAATTAACAAATAAGTGTACAGATATAAAGGCAGAATGACTGGTGGATTAAACAAGGAATGTTAGTTACAAAAATTGCCACTAAGGTTTTAAAAATGTAATTTCACTTTTTTTTTTAGATTTTACAGATTATCAGATTTTAGGAGATTATCTTCTCTAACTGCAGTGTCTTTTGTCACCAGTGGTCCTGAGAATTTATTTCTGCTTATTATATCCCTTAGTTTTGTAGACTCTGCCTGCAGTCAGTGGGGTATTTATTTTGGGTGCTGTATACCCCCTAGACCTGCTACCCACTGCACACATCCTGTCCTAGCGTGCCAAAAGCAAAGATGTGTTGCTTGTGAGTTAAGCCTTACGTGGAAAAGGTACACATGCATATACTGGTAGCACAACCTGGAGCAGTAAATCCAACATATCTTAACTGATTCTTGATACAAAACATCAACCCTCATGACATTGAACTCAGAGTTCCCGTGTGCCGCCCATGACTTTTACTGCTTCATAAGCGTTGATATGATATCACACCCTTGTGCACAGCATCAGTGAGTGGCACACAGCAAAAAGGACAGTAGACGTTGATGTCTGTTTTTCACATCCTTTTACATTGTAGATTGGAATTATGGGCCCAAAAAGTCATTTTTGCAATTTAAAAAAAAAAAGGGAGCCATCTAAAAGACAGGATGTTAAGATGGTTTCACCCTTGATATATTCTGAAGCAGGGATCTCCAAACTCGGCCCTCCAGCTGCTGCAGGACTACATCTCCCATACTCCTCAGCCAGCCCCTTAGCTGAAGGAGCATTATGGGAGATGTAGTCCTGCAGCAGCTGGAGGGCCGAGTTTGGGGATCCCTGTTCTAAAGCATAAGTATTCCTTATGCTAATATGTAAACTGAGTACTGAGTGACAGCTTTAAGAAATAAAGCAATTTACAAAAATGAAGATAAGTTAGGGGGAATGAAATATTCATGTCATATATAGCGTGCTAAAACTCTTGATTATTTAGTACTTGATTTATGCACGAATTGCGTTATGGTGTTGGAAAATAATGAGTGAAAAGTTACAAATAAATGATGTAATTAGTTGTACATGGTTCACATGTGGAGGTTTAAGAAATACATTTAATATAAAGGGAAACAAAGGGAGGGCGGAAAAATACAGCAAAATAAATTTTAAAAAGATGCATATAGAACAGACATTTTCTACTTCATGGCTCACAATATGTTATGTGTTTGTTCCAAGTCTAAAAAGAACCACAATTTCTGCATAAAAGGACACATAACACAAGTAGACCATTTGAGAGCAGAAAATCTTCTGGTGCCTTGGGGTCTTTGAAAGTATCATACAGATGTACCATACAGAGAATTGAACATTAAGTACTTGATGAAACGGTAAGCACTGCAGTAACATAAGGACAGCTTTGGCTAAGCTGCTCGGAAAGAAAGCTGTTTCTTTTTTTTTTTGACTAGTATTGAGATTAAACACACTTTGAACAAGGAATGCTATTTTTCCAGGTTCCAGAAAGTAAGCATTAATGTTACCCTCTCATGTATTGAGGATTGGGTTATTGTTAAGAATAAAGATAAATAGTAACTCTTGAATAAATGATCTTGAATAGATCATTCTATATGTTTCCTTTCACTAATTGATACTCACACATTCAATAGATAATAAAAGCCTTTGCAAATAGATTCCCACCAGGTGTAAGAAAACAAACTCAGTTATGACAAAATAACTTACTTTGTAGAACATCTCATGCAACGTAGCTTTATTTCAAAGGATGTTGATACTGCTTTTCTTACTTTATTAATCCAGCCTGACATGTTGGATTGCTTCGATGGGGCATTTATATTTGCTATTTAAGCATTGCTAAATCTGTCCAGATGAAATCATTCTTGCTTGTGAGCCCCAAACACTTGGTTTGAATTTAACATAAAAATTCACAACATGCGTGTTCAGCCTTATCTTGGCTGGAGCCATACTGACCCCTGCAGATCTCCTCCATGGCTACCTGGTGACCTCCTTCATTGAAATCCTGAGCCTCCGCTGGGGTACATGTGGCTTTGCCTCCACCTATTTTGATATCTATGGTATAGATATGTCTTCCAGTTAGGGTCCTAAGGAAGGGCATGACACTATTTAACTGAACAGTAATATGTCACAATACAACAGTAAAACTCTAACAGTATAAAGCTGTAATAGAGGTCTATTTGACATCTGGATCTGACTATTCAGCTTTCCATGTCCCACCCAAAACAACCTACCACCCTCACTTAGTGTCCGTTTGGAGAAAGTATGGAGCACTGTGCAGAGGTTTTATTCCACACAGCTACCATAACTGCTGAACAATCTCAGCAGTAAACTGAGTCCCCTGGCCCGAGATTAATTTTCCTTGGAAAGAGTAGGGCATTGGCCACTGTCCCTGCATTACTATTTGTCAGAGGGATTACCTTAGAGTAGTAGCATAATCCACTCCCTTTAGTATGTATGTGGCCAAGTGCCACTGTACCTCCCGCTGGATCTCTGACGTTTTGGTCCCTTCTGATGGGGCGAAGGCCACGGTGGTCTCCCTCCAATAGCTCGGAGGTCATGGTTGTTTTAGACTTGCCGTCCGCACTCGGCTTCCAGCTGATCTTTCAAGGTGCTCCTCTTGAGGCTACTGTGACGCTCCATTCACGTGGATGAGGTCCTGATGGTGTTTTGGATGTCTCAGTGGCAAGGAAGTGTCCCTCTTCTGTCACTAAATGTGATGGGACAACCTGTACTCCGGCTGGGTTTGCCCACCAAAATGTGCTTCCTTCTCTGAGATCCCAACAATTAACCTCTTCAGAACCAGGCAAGTCTAGCCCTGTGGAGAGAAAGAGACACACCGCTGTACTGGATGGAGCAGCAGCTAGCCATATAGAAGCTTACGCAGCGCAGATACTGTCCTAAAAGAATAATGAGATGTATTGCAATCCACCCCAAGTATCAGACAGAACCGATGTTGAGATGGTAACAGAACATAATTTATTGAAAAAAAAACAACCTTTTATACACAACAGGATCAGATAAGGAGCATAATCACATTACCACAACAATAGCCTTGCCAGACAGCCTGGCACCACAGTCTGGCCACCAAGTACAGCAATGTCTGCATGACTCAAGTCACTGGTATGGGGCGATCCAGAGGGAGCAACAACGATCCTGGGTGTCGCTGGATATCTGGGGGTCAATAAATTATCCAGTCAAAAAAAAACACTCTGATCCATGGGCGGGACGCCGAGTTGTAACAGTGAAACGCTTCCCGGGAATCGCCCATGATGCAGCTGGGAGCTTCCTCTCAGTAACCAACCCCACCCGTACCAATCAAGTACCCAATAGATCCATAAAAGAGTGCTTGGTGGGGCAAGGGGCATCTACAAATCTAGGGTGAAACGTCAGCAGGCACTTCCATAGGTCCTAGCTGTTTCAGGGAAATTGCGGCTAGGATATGGTCAGGCGCAGGGCAAGAAAACCAGAGGTTCAATGGAGTAAACAAAGAAATTGGTTAATCCAGGAGAGTCTAGTACACAAGATTGCATAATTGCATACACAAGATATGCAATTATACTCTTTTTGGGAAATATGCAACAGGGAAAACAGGGAAACGTTCTCTGAAATTGAGTTAAACGTTCTCTGCAGACCTATGTCTAAGAAAGGAGGGTGAAAATCTCCCCAACAAAGAAATGAGAGAGAACTATTGGATTATACTGGGGTAGAGAGTCATGGAATGGAAATCTTGGAAATGCCAAGGAGCATCACAACATTGTTTGAACAAATGCAAAATAAGCTTCCAACTTCCTCTACAGTAAGCGACAATGACTTGTGGTTAACTTCAGTGCAGGCTCTAACCTATCTGACTTCTTCCACAGCCTGGACTCTTTAAAAGCGATGAAAACACTCATAAAAGTACTTATGTGAAGAAGAATGGAGGAACCACTGGGTCAATTACACAGCGGATCCCCTAACTTCATCTGTTAATCTGTGTGTATGGGGCAAATCATATCAACAAACGTCTTCATTACTTGTTTTGGTTGTTTTCATATATTGTTTGGAAAAAAAAGAGTTGTATAGATCAAGAATAAAATATCTGAAGCGTAAA
>VKOC01004580.1:0-10934 GCA_009364415.1 Spea multiplicata
GAGTGGCAAGCTGGGGGTCTGATGTGCATAACCGGGGGCAGTTTGGTAAATAAAAAAAAAATTAAACAAGGCTTTTTTTCTCATAGTTTTTATTAAATATGAAAAGTAGTTAACATATGAATTAATATTTACTAATAACTTTGTATTAAAACCTAGTTTGAGAAACACCGTGTTTGGGTTCTTGTAGCTTTTATTATTATGTCAGTAAAATAAGAAGGTGAATAGAGAGAGGCCATTGCAATAAAGAGATGAAAGTGTAAATTGTACGTTTTTTATTACATTATCTAAAATTGAAAAAAAATGCATTTTTTTATCCGATTAATCGAAAAAATAATCGGCCAACTAATCGATTATTAAAATAATCGTTAGTTGCAGCCCTACTCTTTACAGAACTCTCAAAACAAAAGATTAGTAAAAAAAAAATTTAAAAAAAATTTAAAAAGTAAATAAACTACACACACATTTTGAAACACCGAAGTCACAGCAAGCTACTCCAGCGTACATTTCAACCCCTAACTAAGGGTCATTATCAGGACACAAACGAACAAAATACAAAAACAAAAAAAAAATATATAACAGTGCATCCCATGTTAGGTTTGAAACGTACATTGGAGCATGTCACTACTTTGGCATACCAATATGTAAATACATTTTTTTTTGTTCCTTTTTCGTTGCATGTAAACTGTGTATTTACTTTTTCTGACCCTGTTCTACATAAACACAAGAATGACAAGGTCCATTTTATAAGGTATAGTGTAGGTTTGTGTGAACTTTTTTCCTTGACAGGTGCACTAAACAGTGAAAGTCATTTTATAAAAAGACCACATATTTTGAAACCTGAGAGTAATTAAGCAGTAGCTACAAAAGGTTTATCAAATCCGGTGCCATTAATTGCAACGGTTATACCACAACTTACTTCTACAACTAAATTCTGGTTAAAAAGCATTAAAAGGTCAGTAAAAATATAAAATTAGCACATATGCGTTTCACCTACTAAATAGGCTTCCTCAAAGTGAGAAACGCGTATTTGCTAATTTTATATTTTTACTGACCTTTTAATGCTTTTTAACCAGAAAGTTGAAAATAAATACATTTTTAAAAGTCATTCTTTTCTGCTCCTGGTATGCTTCTAATGTTTTAAACACTTAAGTTTCAACATCTGACCTGGGACCACTATATCCTTGGCGGGGATCATTCCACCTACACCAGAAGGTGTGAGTAACTGTTTTTATTTGTTTTATTCATTTTACATATACAGAAAGCACTATGTCTATTTCTGTTTCTGTTTAACTTTTTATGTGCACCTTATTCTGAGAACGAAAGAACGAACGACACAGGATTGTATCGCCCATGCAAGTATGGTGGCTAAAGGCCCCATTCTTTAACTCTTTACCACACGGTGCCAGCCACATATTATACTACTGTGACTTTCTTCTCGTCTATGCGCAACCACTATCCCCTGTGACCTCCAAGTTATTTATCAAGCCAAGAAGAGGAAACCTTGTCGAGCTAGCGCTGCTATTCATAGGACTTTGATTTTACCAAGTGTACTTACGGACATTTTATTGCTGTTTTTACTGTTCTTTTCGCTTTTGCCTTCTTATTTTTTGCCACAACTTACTTGTGTTGCTTCATTAAAGTGCATTCGCCACCTTCCTGTGGGTCCAAGTTATAGATGTAAAGATACCCATCAGCTGCTGCAACTAGCAAGCGCGGTATCTTCTGAATCCTTGAATAAGATATTGGAAAGATACAAATAAATTATTTCCTGTTGGGTAAAGACATCAAACAATACAGATTGCTTTATTGATTACCATGTCTCATTTAAGTTTTTTGCTTCTAAATCCTATAATGGCCAATGATGTACTAAGTATGTCATGAAAAGATGTCCCTAGAGGACCAAAAATTTACCTGGATTAAAAAAACGACTGTATAAGTGATCACATGCAAAGATACAGTTAAATGACAAAGCCAGTGCTTGTGATCATGAGCCAAGAGAAACAAGAGTTTTTTTTTTTAAATTACTCTAGGTTATATAAAAAAAATAAAATTATATATATATTATACACACACACTTTCACGTTAATGTTGTGTATTTAGTGTGATGGGAGTTAGCATGGAATTAAATAGTGTTACGTTGGGGCTTTAAAATTAGTTATTTATGAATAGTGGGTGGTTTCTAAATCAGGACAGGTTAAATATAGTGTGTGTGTGTGTGTGTGTGTGTGTGTGTGTGTGTGGCGCGGCAATTTATTTTTTATATATGGTTTTTTTTTTTTTTTTAAAAAAAACCCTACTAAAAGTCCAAAAGAAAACATTTGTGTAGGTTGACTAAATGGAAAAAGAGGGAAATAACGGTTGAAGAAACACACAAAAAATGCTCTGGTCCTGTAGCATAAAATAGCTCTGGTCTTCAATCATGATATCAACACCACATTTGAGAAACTAAGCTGTATTCATCCAGTTAAAACCCTAATCGTTAGATTAGGCTATAAACAAATACACAAAGGGCATTTTGCTGTTCAATATTTTTCATTTTAATTGATTTGGTAAATTGAACAGATAGAAGCAAAGTTTAATAATAACAGTGGACATATGGTACACCATAGAAGTAGAAATCTACTTACAATGCCAACGCACAGATATTTTTGTGTCCGCAGAAGGGTAGTCGAACAGTAGCAAACGCCCTTCCCTGGTTGAACATTTCAGTTACTTGTGAAGGCAAATAGCTGGTGGAAGCCATTATCACCTTTCCAAAATAGCCAGTCCAAGTACTTGGTTCTTCAGGAGGTCTGAAGTAGGAAATGTTAGAACTCATTTTTCCAGGTTTCCAGTTTTATCAGGAAGAAAGCACTGAAAGTTTTTATATATTATGAGCTTTTCTCATACATACACTCAAACAACTCTTAATACATTACAATGAAACATTTCTATGTTTATTTTGGTTTGCAGAAGAAATGAGGTGCCAAAGTCACATCAGTAGCAATGCCGGTAAAGACGGAAAACACACAGAAAGGGAAAGGTAGCATAGCCCTTAAAGGGCCTATTGCGATACGAAGACAAGTCTAAAACTTAGTACTTGGAATCACAATATAAAGCCAGGTCTGGTACAAAGAAGACAAAGTAACATTTAAACTAAATACGAGGAGACTTACTTCTCCTTAACAGTCTCCAGCTTGAAGATGTGGACAGTTTCTGTGTTACTGGATGCAGAAAGAAATAGACCATCTAAGCTGAATGCCAGAGAGCAAATGTTCACACACCTAAACAGAAAGCAAATATGTTACCTTGTTGATTTAAAAAAACAAAAACAAAAAACAAAGACTCTTCCAAGTCATTCTTAAACTTGCCGTTTAACACCCCTCCGAAACTCAAATATTTTCTGTCCCTCTGGAATGGAAAATACACGGATCACTGTACCCTACAACAGAAAATAAACAGACCTTACAATGTTGCCAGCAGATAAGCAAACAGTAACATCTATGTCAAATCAGATGGGTTTTTACTCACTAAAGGGATAATTGTCCCTACACTATTTGTAAGGAAGGACAAACAGTGGTAAGTTTTTCCATAAAGAAAGGCTGAACCGACCTTGATCACAGTTCAACGGGTGGGACTGAGGAACTCTAAATGATTAACCTATGCATTAAACAGCGCCAGCCAAGCTCTTGCTGCAGCAGCATTTCACAGCATAAAGTCCCGTTTAGCAAGTGTGTTTTTACAACCCATAGGCATTACTTTACATTTATCAATACCTCATCTGCCATTTCTCAGACCATTTACCCAATGTGATGATTCCGCCTTTCAGAAATTTGCTTTTCATCCACATATTTCACTGTCAGTAAGGACAAATGGCAAAAAGGACCGATAACAGAGTCATGTGGTACCCAGCTTTCAGAAGGAGAAATGTTGTAATTACTTTTGGACCAGTTTTTGATTCAGGTACAAAACATTATTATACCCAGACCTAGTCCCCTTATTTTAGCCATTTCAGTGCTAGAGGGTTTTTTTTGTTTGTTTGTTTCTTTAAAATGCTGAGTGGCCAATGTTTTAGTTTTTTCCATCAGTGACTTATATACATAGCAAAAGAATATACAAAAATAAAGGAGCACACAACCTATTCAGATTACTGCTAGAATAATAATGACCAATATGTACCCCCAGCGAAAAAAACACACCTAAGGCATAAAGATTGTGAACTATATTTTTGTGCTATGCATGTTTGCAGGTTCTGACCAAATCTAAAGGTTGATTAGCCCTCCTGCCACACAGGTGACTTATTAAAGATGTCCAGAGAAGGCTTTATATTGCATGAGAGTCTCTTTTGGGTTTAAATGCAAAGCAGCTTCACCTTTCAGCTCCTTGGTAAGAAATAGGTGCCAGAAAAATTAGATCAGACTCTCCAAAATTGGGGTACTTTGACTTAAGCAAACCTTTCCTTAATAAACGTTATATAATTGTATTGCGTTTACTGAATATATTATATCATCAATAAGTGTTAAATATATTTGATGTTTTGGTACATTCAAAATTTTACTCACAATTTAGATTAGATTAATAAGCTTTTATCTGCAGACAAAAAACAAAGACAATACCTTTTCTGATGCTGTAGCGAGCTTTGTGCCACTTGCATCAAAAGCCAAAGCTGCAAGAGGGCTGTCATGGGCAGGGATCATGTTAGCAGCTCTCTGAAAAGATTAAGTTGCAATTATTAACATAAAACTATGCTTTATGATGGGTGACATTGTAAAACAAATGTAAAACAATACACAGATTTTCTGTCTCACATTTCCAAGCTTTCAACATCTGCGCATTCTACCTACCGATTTGTAATAAATGTACGGTTACTCTCTAAATACAGTTTCATGGGTTTATTTAGTATAAAGACTTTAAACATTTTGGATATGGGGAAAACAGGTCCATCATAATACTTTCGGAAGTAAAAAACTAAGTAAGAATTTAGCACTCACCAGATTAACAGTGTCAAAGACCTGAACTTCTCCAATAGACGTACTTCCAGGATATGCAAGGTAGCAATTATCACCATTAATAGACAAGGCACACAGACCTTAAGAACAGAAAGGAATACGATTCCTGTGTAAAGTGGAAGTGTTTCTACGTCTACTGTAATGGTTAGTAAACACAATTTTGGCATTCTGAAATGCCCTTTTTCATTATGTATGGTATTGGGCTCTCTATTGTTCCACCAAAATAATGTAATGATAATTGCTACCTGGCATATTAAGATTACATTATTTTGGTAGAACATTATTTATATCAGAACAGATCAAAACCATAATAATAATAATAATTATTATTATTATTCCACAAGCTTCCATATTATCAGGCAGAAAAACAATGGCTCCACATACATTTTGTAAGAACAGTAAATATGTAGGTTATTAATGTGCTATCAAGAGAAAGTGCAGATGTAGAGTATCAAAGAAAATCCCAAGTCCCGATCCACAAGATACCAGTAGTATAATTTTATAAGCAAGTATGTCCTAGCACTGATAACGCTACTACACTGCAGTGACACATCGGAAACTTGTTCTAGAACAATTATCATTAACATATTAACAAAATTTTGCTAATGAAATGCCCTGAAAGTCACTGAACAAGCAAAACAACTTGAATACTTTCACAATCACAGTGAGATTTTTTTGTATAATACAAACCTGATGGATTAGGTGGAGTTTCTCTGATTGTGTGCAGAACTTTCATATCCCTTATGTTGTGTATGTAGAGTGATTCTTCCAGGCATACAATAAGCCTCTGCAGAGATGACAAAAATAAAGTGACCACAAAAACAAAACAAAAAGCAAAAAAACTATTAGCTTTTACTAACTCAGTGTCATTAAAAGGGTAAGCTCATTGCTTCATGCACCAGCATTGTTTTCCATCGTTGTTGTCATTTGCAAGTAAGAAGCTAATGGAGGACTCAATGTAATAACAGCAACCTAACAACAGAGGATAGGAAACTTAATGAGGCATTAATGATGTAATATAATAGCAATAATAATAATTCTAGCAATATATATATTAATTTTTTGGATCTCTTTTCATAGCATTTGGAAACAATGGCTTGGGCTCACAAACATTACCCAATAGACCAAAGAGAAAAAAGCATTAAGAAAAACAAAAACACACTAATAGATGCTTTCTAAGCACCTTAAGTTTCTGGCTAGTATTTCCCTGGTTTAAAACTAGGCTTAACAGCTAATAACTTTACATAAAAAGCATATTGCACTTTGTCCACAACTTAGCGTATTGGCTCAAATATAGGCCACACTTTTTCCCCACACATTAAGTCTTTAAAGTGGGGGTGCGGCCTATATTCGGGGTCTATCGCCCGAGGCAGGCAGCAAGGTTAGGATACAGATCCCCCACATCCGCTGAGTGCCGGCACCGGAAGTTGTATACACGGATTGCGTAGATGTCCCCCGTCGGCCCCGCAAGACACCCGGGAGTCTGCTCTGGTAAGTCGAGGGGGGGGCAGGAGGAGGATCTCGGAGCAGCCTATCTCGGGGGGGGAGACAGAGTGGCAGCATGTCTATTAAAAAAACTTTTTCTTTAAAAAAGCACCAAACTTTTAGGGTGCGGCTTATATACGGGGGCGGCCTATATCCGAGCCAATACGGTAATAAACATCTTAAACACACGTAGTATCAGGAGTCCTATACACATGCCTCACAGCCTTCCTCCTGTTCCCATCGACATCCTCCTACCACCACACCAACTCTCATAAATCTTTGGCTACAAATGCTGTTATGTAATGCAAATAATTCTGCAGTTATCTATAGGCAAGTATTGCTCAAGAATAAACATTCAAACAAGCAGAGTTTAGTTATCGATTTATTTGCAGTATTAGTACTTCATTTACATTAACCTCATTGAATTTAGCGTAGCTCATATAAAATTGGGGTACTGATATATATGAAATGCAACAAAAAGCATTTGGTGCACCTGTACTAAAATACAAGAATTAGAATGTAATCAGTTTAGAAGCAATTGTAGTGCAATGCTCAACGTCATTCATCCTGACCTCAAAACAACAGACCAGACTTTCAGGATATTCTTGGTTGGCAGCAATAGAATCCTTATTATTGGTGAGTCAGAGATATCATATATAATTGGCTAGAGGATGCTCATGCCCACATATGTATAATTGAATAATTATAAATGAATAATTGTTTTCTTCCTATTCTACTACAAATGATTTGTACGGGACTATAAATGTAAGATCTTCTAACTAAATACAGAATTTCAAATATAACTCCCAATGCCCAAGCCCTTCCTGGATTTTTTTTAAAAACAGAGTAGGAATCAAATCAATACATCTTGGTGTCTGTTCCGTACTGTAGATCCTACCAGGAGCTCACCTGGCGGTTCAGTTTCACAGCCAAAATTGTGTTCGAATAGCTGTAGTTGCATATTTCAGTCCCTTTCTTAAAATGACAAACTTTTAGCTTGCGAGGAGCTTTGAGGCTGACAATTGCAACTAAGCTGCTGGAGAAGAGTCGTTCCACGATACAGATATCTTCTGTGTCAGCTTGGTAGGGAAACGGGACAAAACACAAGAACATAATTATAAAATCTGAATTACTAACAAAAAAAAACAATTTGACATCTTGTAACAACCTAGTATGCCAGTTTACAATTAAATGTATGCCGTGTCCTGGGCTCCTGGAGGGGCCTGAGGGCCAGCCTCCCCCTACAGCCTATGGGCCCTGGACTTGGAAGGGGTTCTGTTTTTGGGGGGGTTGGTACAGGGGGTCCATTAGGACTACTTCTTCCCCTGGTACAGAGTGCCATGTTTCCCTAAGTACCAGAGACTCTAAAGACTGTGGACACAGATTTGGGGCACCTGCATTTTGTTTATGGGGTTTATGTGTGGTGTTAATCTCCATCGGGTCAGGACTTACAGGACAGAGACCTCCATGGCACCTGGATCTGATATCCAGCAGGCTGAGGTGGGCTGAGTGCAAATACTGAGCCATGTGCAAAGGAGGACCTGATGAAGAACTGTGTGGTTTGCTGTGTCTATTGTATGTAAATTACCCCCTTGTACTGTTTAAATACTGGTGTGTTTCCAAATATTCTGAGTCCTGTTTTCAGTTCAACATGAGTGCTGTCTGATGCTTGGGGTGGGCTGCTATGATACTTTTAGGACAATAGTCAGACTGTGTAGAGATGTGCATAACTGGGGGGGGAGGGTGGCAAGTAAAAGAAAATATAAAGAAGAGGCATTTTTTTTCAATCATAGCTTTTATTAAATATGTAAAACTTTTTTGGTATTTTGGTAAAACTTAGTTTTGAGAAATAATGTGTTTTGAGTTCTTGTACCTGTAAAATACAGCTTTAATTATTATGTCAGTAAAATAAGTTGAATAGAGAAAAAAGCGTTGACACAAGCTTTTATTTTAAACAATTTTTTTATATTTTTTCGATGAATCGAAAAAATAATCAGCCAACTAATAGATTATGAAAATAATCGTTAGTTGCAGCCCTATTGGTAATAAAGTTCTGGGCAGTAGACTGTCTCTTTAATGTCTCAATGTTGATTATGAAAGCTGGAAGACACGCTTTTATCTCCATCTGCGAGGTCTATTGTTTGCAAATATGTGGTTAATTAGCCAGAAAATCAATATAGCTGTGGACTGACATTATGTTGTTCATATATTCATATGCATAAATGAATACAGGTGTCGGTTGAATTGAAGAAAAAAAGAAAACACTTTCCTCTCGTTCTAATTAAAAATTGGCATTATTAAAGCTAAAATTACACATACTATTGACAGCTTAGACTGTTATCGCAATATAAACATAGCTGTGACATTATGCACCCATATCATGGCAATCATTTCTAGGATAGAGTGTTGGAAAAAAAGACACTTACTGCATTCATATATCTGCTCAAGTTTGTCCACAGATGAGAGGGAGAAAAACTTGAACCCAGATTTACTGCCAACAGCCAGTGACCTGTAACACAGTATAGGAAATACACAGCATAAAACAGTAGAAATATCTGAACAGAATATTATCCTCCAAATCATCAAAGCTTATCAGCTAAGAGACAATCAGTAAAAACCTGTAACTTCAGCTTTCCACAGTAAACTGATGTCTGGTTAAGTTACCTCTTATAGCTGATTAGAACTAAGCTGATTTGTGGTTTGTGATTTTTTTCCTAGAGGGAGGGTGGTTATTTTTTTTATTTATAATTTTACCAGGTGTATATATTGGTAAAATTAAGAAACAAATGCATTTTGGAGACCATTTTTGCATATTTCCAAAGTATTTTATTGCATGCAAATTAGTGCATCATTTATTTTAGTCGCTGGTTACAAAATGAGACCCTGATGAAAACAGTAGGAGCTACTGCCTTGCTACCACTGACTTCAACGAGCGTGCTATGGAGAATATGCAGGCAGCGTACTTCACTATGTTTCTAGCTAAAACTAAAACTGTTGAAGAAAACAGATAACAATTTTCTAAACAATAACTAAATATTGCCAGAAACTTAATTGCAGTCCATGGAAAATGTATAGCCATTAAATGTGTGTGTGGCATTTTAATGGTCTCAATCAACTTCATTTAAACTAAATATACAAAGAATCCATACTTTTGGTATTTCATTTTATTGTTGGTCTCATATAAAAAGGGAAATGATTATTTGAGCAGGCTAGGTGGACCCAATGGTTCTTATCTTTAATCTCTTGGTTGAGGATTTACTCCAAAATTTGCAAAATAAACATTCACCATTCACTAAGTTTATTACCAAATTAAAAAATGCATCGCATATTGTGTATATGCTTCAATGAAATATTGTGCATCTTAATGTTATGCTTTTTTTCCTGACTTATTTACATGGCAATCAACATCATCAACAGAGAGATCTCTGTTCACAGCAACGCCTTTCCATGGGGATTCCCAGCTACAACAAGATTATATTCCTGATAATTATTTCAGAACAATGACAAAGAAGCATCATTTTTAGCTGATATTTTTTGTTCTTATACATTTCCTGATAGAACGTTTGCTTATTTACTACCAGCAATGACATTGAAAACAAATTCAGCACACTAAAGTTGGCTTAAATTTACTGCCTTAACATCCAGTGCACACCCCTCACAGCAATGAGTTGACCAAAACCATAAATACTAGGTGTTATACCGATCACAGCTTATCTCGTTTGTCATGCACCCTTGCCAACTATTATCTTTTACTTATATAGCGCCAACAATTTACGCAGCGCTTAATACGATACATAAATTCAAGGGATATGACAAGACAAGAATTGACAGACTAAGACAAACCGATACATTCGGTGGAGAGAGCCCTGCTTGCAAGTTTACAATCTAGAGGGAAATGGGGTGACAAATATAAGGCACAGAGAAAGGGTGAGAGGTAGTGTGGTGGTTGTATCAATGACACAGAAGTTCTAGCAGCTAAGATGGTATGCTTCTCTGAAGTAGTGGGGTTTTAGATATCGCATGGCATGGAAAAAGCCAAAAAGTAAACAAGCCTTTCCCCATCTAGATGAAAGGAAGTCCAAGATGGAAGGCCGAAATGTAACAGGTGACTACCACACGGTGATTTGGGGTATAGGGGCTAAGTTCGTACAACACTGCCTATGCTCTTTTAGGCTCAACAGGGTCTGCTCACAAATGGGAGTTGGAAAGATGGTTATCGTTTCAGCTGTTTGACTTTACAATACATTATGTGAGCTTCTGCCAAATGAAACGTTTATTTCACCCTGTATATTTAATGTACCACTTCAGCCCAATGTGCATGTTACAGTGGATATAAAAAGTCTACACTTTTTCCACCTTTAACGTGACCTTATAACGTGAAAAATTCAATTGCAAAACAAACTGAATTCTTGGGGGGGGGGGCTCACAATAACCTGGCTGCATAAATGTGCATACCCTTAA
>VKOC01004581.1:0-35637 GCA_009364415.1 Spea multiplicata
GGGGTCATCCTTGATTTCACCCGCTCCCCTCCCCCACAAAAAAACCTCACAATTTCTTAATTCTAATTAATTTTAAAATGTGTTTTTATTATTCTTTTTTATTCTTTCTGAATTATCAATTTATTTAATGAAAAATGTATAAATTGCAAAAATAAAACTAAATTGTCATCATAATTGGATAAATCAGCTTTATTGCACTTATTGTTTGTTTAGTGAGCAATTAACCCTTTCTATGTCTGAGATCTATTGGGTGTTTACGATAGCGAATGAAATGAAAAGGATTTAAGCGATTTGTGTAATTATAGGAGATAATTGTCAGTATACCTTTTGGGAAAAAATTAGCGATGATTACTCTAAAAATTACCCTCATAATCTAAGCAACATTTAGCGGCATTTTTTTTCCTGTATAATTGAGCTTTTTTTTTTCTTGAAATATTCATTTTCTGTGATTTCTAAGGCTAAGGAGGCATAAAATCAAAAGTTTGGCCGTTCTCAGAGGATTTCATTTCTAAATTAATAAAGTTCTAATTTACAACCGCGGATCCGACATCAAAACCCCGGATCCCGCCGGAATTCCAAATAGAACGCGTTTTCATCAAATAAGCAAGTTTTACCCCGTTTGATCAAATCACAAAAGGGAATTTTAAATGAAAAAAATTAAATATATTAAAATTACAAAAATCTAATTAAATCGTCATTGATCCAGGAGCCGTATGTCTATCCCTCACTGTGTTACCACCTCTGCTGGGAGGCTGTTCCACTTATCTACCACCATCTCAGCAAACTAAAACTTCCTTACAGCTCTATCTGCAGGGATGTTCTGGGTTTCTTATTAGAAATACATCCTCAATGTTCTAAACCCTGCGCGGCGGGGGCCGGGGGGCCAATCCATACTTTCCAGCCCCGGTCCCTGCGAATTGGCCCGCGAGGTCTCGTCCATGCTTTAGACACAAAACTGTCGCGAAGTCCACGTCTCGCAAGAGACCGCGCAGTCTGCCGGTGCATCTGGAGCAGCCGGTTCCTGCCCGGGGCAATTAGCCGGCACCGTTTCATTAAGGCTATTGATCGGGGAATTGATATCGCTGGCGCTCTGATCGCTCCCTCTGGGCTCGGCGGGGGAATGAGGGCAGAGCTAAAGCCTCAGCAGACTGGGGTCAGCCTTACTGGGGTATTATAATGGGGTGAACTGGTGCCTACTGGCTAATGGTGTTGATATTGATTGCTATGTGATGCTGAGACTGTTGTGTCCTCCCAGGTCCCAGGGAGCCTCAGTGTTAAGGATTACTGGGGTACCGGCTGTTATAAAAGGGGGTAACTGGTGCCTATTAGCCAGTGGTGTTGACCCTTGGATTGCTGTTTGATGAGGAGACTGCTGAGTCCTCCCTTATCCCTCCCTATATCAGTAAGAGGTATGTCAGGTCAGGGAAGGTCACGGGAGTCTCCGTGTTGGGAGCTGTTCCGCCCCCCCGGGTCAGCATGGAGCGTTCAGCACCTCGGACAGCTCCAGCCCCGTGCAGCCGGCTCCGGTGCCTCCCAGGGCGGCCTCGCACAGCCGCAGCCCCCGCTCTTACCTGTCGTCGTTCTGGAAGGTCTGATCCCCGAGCAGCAGATCCCGGAATCGGTACCGGGGCGGCAGGGGGGGCACCTCGGTCTCCAGCTCGGTCATTTTCAGGGAGCCGATGTCTAGGAGAACCCCATCGGGAGCGAGCCTGGGAGAAGAAGAAGGAGGAAGGAGGTGGATACAATGTAACAGCTTAACCCTCCCCAAACTGCCTCACCCCTGCTGGGGGGCTACTCACACCGGCGGGGCTACTGGCATCGGGGGGGCTACTGGCATCGGGGGGGCTACTGGCATCAGGGGGGGCAGCAGCCTCAGCTGGATGCCCGGGAGAGGGAGCCCCCTGCAGGCTGGGACAGAGCATCGGGTCCGTGCTACTCACATTCTTAATGCTTTATTGACCGGGAGTGATGGGAGTTACCCCTCTAACCTCCTCCAGACACCCCGTGCTGCTGTGCGTGGCTGGAGGTCCCCGCAGAGAAAGAGTTAAATGCACCAACAGTAAGTCATCAGGGTTAAATGGGGGTGAAAAGCCCATCTCAGGCTCTGCACAGCCGGCACATAATGGGTTAATGCGGGGATCCTTAGACTGTACTGGCTCACAAGATTTCACCCCTAATTTACAGTACTGTGTTATATATATATATATACTGATTGCTGCTTCAATATATATATATGTATGTATGACACAAGCAGAGTGCAGTGATTGTGTTGCCATAGCAGCAGGAAATCTAAGAATCATCTGTGCAGGGTGAAAAATGTAACATTTCAGAGCAGTTTAATTTACCTTTATTTAAAGCGATCTCCCACTTTTATTTTTATTTCCTGTATCAGATTCAAAATATTTGTCAAAAATATTGCTGTTTTTTTTTTAACCCCAGTTGTAGTTTTTGCCCCCATAATATAAAGTTTTCAGGCAGCTGCATATCAGCCGTTTGTATGATTCTCGCTCTGTTATCTGATCCCCGATCTACTAAACCCCCCGACTCCTTATCATACTGCCTGTGGGGAACAATAGAATGGCTCGGTCTTAATCACCCAGCTGGACTCTCTGACTAATGAAAGTCTATGGAGGATCGGACTTTATTAGCATCGCCATAAAGCATCAGCTCAGTGTGGTGTTTGAGCCGGGAAAGTCACCCAAAATATCACATGACTGACAGCGACGGCGGCTCCAGGTCTGCAGATAAAGGGAGTTTATTGGGGCAAAATGAGATAAAAACCTTTATTTACTTCGTAGGTGGTAACCATGACGCCCGTATTATCTTTGATGTTTTGTACTTAAAATTCTTACATTATTAACCCTTTAAGGAAACATCAAGGAATATCATAGGCTTAAGACTTTGGGCAAGAATCAGAATAAATGCTGCAGTGTCTTGGCAGCCGCATCGTTACTGTATATGACCCCCCCCGTACCGCGCCCCCCCGTACCGTGCCCCCGTATCGCCCGCAGTCATTGGCGTAAATGCAGAAGCCCCCGCAGGCATCATTAGCTGTCCTCTCTGCTCCTGATGCACATCTCACTTTTTTTTTTCTAGATCAAAGTGGATTTTTCTTGAACGCACATAAAAAATAAAATCCAAATTCACGTTTTCTCGTAATTCCCGAGAATCGGCTTTTAGATGAAACCCGGAATCATTCGTCTCGTCCCTCCCGGATACACCGCGTGTCTCACCGCCAACCACGCCACGCCGCTGAATCATTTCACCTCTACACGCAAAGGACACGTCAGGAATAGCACACTGTACCAGCCCTGTTCCCATGGCAACACCACCCCATACATTAAACCCTGCCCAGATCGGACATTGTGAGGGACAGGAGGTTGGTCGGCCCACAAAGCGCCCTCCAGAGCGTCCTCTGCGTCTTCAATCGCTGCTTTTCGATCAATGAATCCGACCACAAGCGGTTCCTGGGACCCGGATTCGATGTCCTCGGGATTTTTAACCCTTGTGCTAGAATATCTTGCTATGCTGTCAATCATAAAGTATTACAGAACTTAACCCGTGGGGCATGGGGAGAGCTGGAAGTGAGTGGAGCGTTGGCAGAGCTCATCTGGATCGACGTCTTCTGTATCTCTCTTTTCTCCTCTGGTTCTAGAACACCTCACGAGATTTATCGCTAGAGTTCTGCTCTCCCTACTCAACGACACAAAGACCTCAAGCTGTCCCTCGGAGACATAAATCAGAGATGGATTAGAGCGAGCGAGACCTCGATGTGCATTAGTCACCTGAGCCTGAAATCTCACCAAATCATAGGGACGCCCCGGAGAGGGGTCAGTTATACCCAGGGGTGAGCCTTGGGTCAGTGGCCTCTGGATGCAGTATTTTTTCTGTGCCCCACATCGTAACTAAAAGACATGCACATACTCCATACTCCGGCACCCACTCACTCTAACACCGTACACATTCTAGCACCATATGCTGACACACACACTCATACTAACACCATACACTAACATACACACACTCTAACACCATACACATACATCTCCCTCGCACCACTAGCACTCGCCTCACCTCTGACACCCTAGCACTCATGCTAACACCATCCACTAACATACACTTACACTATCCTTTACCCTCAGACATACATGCGCTAACACCCTATACAAACACATGTAATTATACAGTAACACACTCATGATAACACTATCACTAACATACACACACTCCAACACCATACAGTAACATGCACTTACACACTAAACGCAACCTTCCACTCATGCTAACACTCAGACATGCATGCGCTAACACCATATACAAACACATGTGTACCCTACTATAACACAGTAGCGCACACTCCTGCGAGTACCATAAACATACACACACATGCTATAACACAGTAACACACGCTCACTCTAACATACACTTAAACACCATACACTCACACACACGTACACTCACTTTCACACCATATACTTATCCATACACACACCTGTCCTGTCTTTACTGCCACTACTACGGTGTTCGTTGTGTGACCCCCGCTGGGTGTCTCGGGGTCTACACTCACCTTAGCACTCCTGGTTATAATCCTACAACAAAATGGCCGGGACCACCTGCACAGGGACCATGAGACCCCCCAACACTGAAAATGGGAAGCAACAGGTAGCTTTCCAGCTCTCCCTGCCCCCGCCAGTCTGGGAAGGGTAATTTATCAATACCTGGACAGCTGATCACTTTTCATGCCTGGGTGGGGGTAGTTCTTTTTCTTAACCCCCTCAGGCACTGAAAGAGTTAAATATCCATCGGCAGAACACTTTTAATGTTATTGAGAGTCTGATATAATCCAGCTGCCCTCCTCACTCTAACCCAGCGCTCAACCGGAGAGAAACATCATTCCACTGCTGGCTCACAGCCTCAGCCCTGGCCTCGACGGAGGCTTTCAGGATCTCCTCACATGAAGGCAGGCAGATCATCGGCCCCCGTCTAGTCCCCCCCATTTCTCCTGCTGTAAAGACTCAAACCTTAATCAGTCGTTGGTCTCGTCTTAGATTCAGGAGCCGTATGTCTATCCCATGCATGTTTAATACCCTCGCTGTATTACCCTCTACCACTTCTGCTGGGAGGCTGTTCCACTTACCTACCACCCTCTCAGTAAAGAAAAACTAAGTTCCATTCCATCCGACCCTCTAGCTTTAGATTATGGTCTCTTGTTACATTTCTCCCCCCTTTTAAACAAACTTCCCTTCTGTACATCAAGTAAATTACAAAGTAACCCTTAAATATCCATAAAACACTCTTTTAAATTGCGATCGGTATAAAAGTTTCTAGACTTTACCACGTAATGCGTGTGATTTTTGGAGGTTTGGTTGCAAATAAATAAGAAAAAATATTAAAATAATAAAAATAAATAAATAATTTTAATTTAAAAAAAAAAATAATAATATAATAAATCAATTAATAAATTACAAAAAAAAATAATAATATTTGAATTGCAAGTTTTACAGCAATTTTAAATAGCAATTATTAGTAGATTTAGTTTACCAGGGTTTCCTGCGCAGCCACGTGCTGATACACCCATCAGAACACAATCCATCCTTCTGAAGATTCATCTCGTTTTTATCGCGTCGATGTATTTATCTCGTCTTCTCGTACCCGTGAGCTCACAATTTATCAACAGCTACACCCTCATCCATCTAGTTTTTACCCCCCCCCACAAAAAAAACCACATAAATAATGGAATTAAAGGAAGGAGGCAGCTCTTCGCAGAATCTCACGTCATCCCAAAAAGTCCCCCGGGATTGTGTGAGCGGAGAGAAGGCCCCTCCTGGAACATGGCGGCTCCTAACATCGTATTTGGGCACCGACCCCGTGCCACGTCAACGAGACCTTGAGTTTTTTTTTCCCACGCTAAAGAAAGCTCGGCGGCAGAAGGGTTTTTATTCCTGGAAGGACTGTGAGAGCTCCAAACCCGAGGAACGTTCTCCAGAGACACCGGCATACCAAGAGCGAGACTGCAGGGGCTTTATCAAAACTGTGTTCCCAAAGTGTTCCCAAAGGGTTAAAAAATACCATTTTCGATATTTATTTATTTTAGTGGGAGATATTTGGATGTGGCTACCATGTTACACAGAAACTTAGAACCCAGCGGAGGTGGTAGATAAGTGGAACAGCCTCCCAGCAGAGGTGGTAGAGGGTAATACAGTGAGGGGATTAAACATGCATGGGATAGACATACGGCTGACCAATAAGACGAGACCAACGACTGATTAAGGTTTGAGTCTTTACAGGAGGAGAAACGAGCAGACTAGACGGGGGCCGGATGGGGGCCGATCTGCCGGCATGTTCTGGGATTCTGTGTCACTTCATTAGTTTGATCATTTTTAGCGATTTCGGGGCTTTATATATTTCTGGCTGCGAGATTCCCAGACGATGTTTTTTGAAATCCAGATCCCTCTCTTGGCTTCGGCCTCCTGAATTAATTATTCATTTCTTGTAAATCAAGGTTTATTTTTCTCTTTTTTTTTTTTACACCTCACTCCATTAGCAGATATTTTTTTATCCAGATCTCTGTAATTAAACACCGTCCTCCTCGGAAGCTTCCAGGCCGAGGAAATTGTTTGAGGGCAACTCTGTAACCTCCTAATGGGAAAGCGAAGATCCAGGGGGGGGGGGGACTACAACGGTCGGTATAAACTCCACCGCTGGGAAAAACATAATTGGGGGTGAATTGAAGTCATAGAATGCTGGATCTATTCACTAAGAAGTTGGGTGTTCGTTTATGGGTTATAATCGCGTACCGATCTGCAAGTTGTTTGAGAGGTTATGCGAGTGACTGAGACTTTAAAGTTTCAGGCGAGGGCATGTCAGCTCAATGTCAACTTGCATTTACATCAACTGCTGTCAGTCATGTGATATTTTGGGTGCCTTTCCCTGATCAATCACCACACTGAGCTGATGCTTTATGGCAATGCTAATGAAGTCCATTCCTCTATAGACTCCCAGAGAGTCTAACTGGGCGATTAAGACAGAGACGTTCTATTGGTTCCCACAGGCAGCTTGATAAGGAGTCGGGGTGTTTGTCTAGTACATTGGGCTCAGAACACCTACTGAAAAGATTAGATTATGGGGGCAAAAACTACATCTGGGTTAAAAAAGAAAACAGAGCAATATTTTTTTTAAAAAATATTTAAAATAAAAACATATTTTTAATCTTATGGTGGGATTCCTCCCTTAAATTTGCTGTATACGTATTTACAACAGATGGGTTGGGTACTTCTATCTGTGATATTTTCAATATATATATATTTTATATACCACCCAAAGAACTTACACTTTATTTACAAGAGGAATTTATAGTTATTTTTATTTTTATTGAATTGCCTACAGCTTGCTTTACTAATTAAATCCTGTCTGTCAACAGTTCGGAGCAGTTGGCATAAAATATTCCCATTTGGATTTATTATTTTTTGTGAAGATTGAAAGATTACAGGAAATTTCAGCAATAATATAATTGGCAATTTCTGATTCTTATCTCTATGACGTTCCTACACGCCGGCAGAGCGGCCCCCATTCGGCCCCCGTCTAGTCTGCCCGTTTTTCCTGCTGTAAAGACTCAAACCTTAATCAGTCGTTGGTCCCGTCTTAGATTCAGGAGCCGTATGTCTATCCCGCGCATGTTTAAATCCCCTCGCTGGATCCACCCCACAAGGTGTTTGTAAATTGGAATCCCTTTTTTTTTCTAGAAAAGGATAAAAAAAAAAGATTTTCGCTTCTCCTGGCAAGAGCTGAATGGAAAATCTTTCGCTCTCTTAATTGTGCCAAGGAGGCGCGTGTTCTACGAGATAATCCCACGCAGAGAAATCTATTGGCAAATGGATGAAGAGAAAGGCGCCCGGGATGTAATTTGTTCGTTCTGCGCCGTTCATTATGAGGCTCGATTGCCAAATAAAAGACGGAATCTTCGTTTATTAATAAATGACGTAAAAGTGAAGATTTTAATTCCCCGTCTGAGCGGCGACAGGATATTCTTTTACAGAAACGGTCATTTGTAGAGAAAGTGCTGAGAGCTGGGAGGTAGCCCCACCTGATACCGGATCACCGGAGTACTGGCAGCGACTCAGAAGTTCTTATTGGTTAAGAGCCACAGCCAATAACAAGCTGAGGCACTAGAGGTGATCAGAGACCACCAGGTGCAAGTACTCAGTCTCTGTTCCTGCTTGAAGAACTGTTTTTATTGGCTAGGAAATAGACAAACAACAGCCAATAGCAAACTCGGGACACCAGCTGCAAGATCTGCTAGTCCCTGCTTGAAGGGCTGTCTTTATTGGCTAGGAAAGGGACAGAGATCAGTCAATTGTGAGATGACACCACTGACTGCAGGATGTCTCTGCCCCTGCTTAAAGAACTGTATTTATTGGCTGGGAAATGGACAGAGATCAACCAATGGTGAGTTGACACCACTAGCCGTAGGATCTCTCTGCTCCTTCTTGAAGATCGCTATTGGCTGGGAAATGGACACAGTTTAGCCAATGGTGAGCCAGGGCTAACAGCTGCAGAATCTCTCTGTTCCCTGCTTTGTAGAGCTGTATTTATTGGTTAGAAAATGGACAGAGACCAGCCAATGGCAAAGCTAGACCACCAGCTGCAAGATCTCTCTGTTCCTTCTTGAAGTGTCTTTATTGGCTGAGCAGAGATGAGCCAATGGTAAGGGGATAGGAAATAAACAATCAAAAATAGACTATTAACGTAAAAAAATAGATAACGTCATGAAGGCAGCTGCTCTCAGAGAAAGTACATAATTTTACATTTCTTTAAATTTATTTGTTTTAATCTACAATCATAAATGTACATGTTAAATTACCATATATATTGTACACGAGAGTCTCTTCTTGAGACCGGTCTCCGTTTTTTAAGCATCTGAATATATAAACAGGTTATTTATTATTCATTTGAATTGGCATCCACAATAAACAACCCCCCCCCCTCCCTAAAATGATTTCTCAATAATATCTCCTGTGAAGCCAACAAAAGCTGGAACGCAGGAAAGAAAACACGGGAGAAAAAATATTTTTTTCCGAAAAGACCAGAAACTTGTCGTGTTTTCATTAAGCGATCAAAGAAGAGAAGAAGGAACGCGTTAGCGACGAGCGGCCTGGACAATCTTGGCAGGTGTTGACCAAATGTAGGCAAAGATAAACACAGAAGGACAATCCGACGAGGGAGGTCTGTTTACTGAGAGATGCTGCCAAAGTAAGAAAATGTGCTACTCTAAGGAATATTCTCTGCTTCCCGCAAGGACTGGAATACATTGAGCTACCACAAGCCGAGGTGTGGAAGAATAAACAAGTGTTTGTCCTAGAAGCGGGGGAGGCTCTTGGACACGGTGACAGTTACCTGCAGTACCCGTATCTGACCACTAGTGGCCGTTAAAGGAGAATGCGTGTTCTATGAGCGGAATGTTCTGTGCTACAATGTTTCCTTCAACGTTCCACCTTCATTTCCATCTTCATGGAAGCCGCCCTGGTTTCTTTAAAAGCATGGAGTAACTAAGGGGCAACAATTATAGTTCGGGCAACAGAAGTGGCCAGGCTGGCATGATGTAAGGGGGTCCGAGTGCTGGATATGAGATATGAGGGTCTTATGCTCACGCAGTGTGCACTCCCACGTATACGCGCACTGCAGCTGGAGTGGCAGATCGGGTGAGAATGGAGCGATTTTTGATCAGTGGCCAACGGGCCATTTGCCCAGTGTGCCAGATGGCCAGCCTGGGCCTGATCATGATAACCAACTTTGCCTCTGCTTCCTGATGTCCAAACACTGTTCTCTTTTTCTGTTTCTAGAATAGCAAAGATCTTTTGAACATTCTGTTGTCTGAACAACGTTTTAGATGAGTTACACCTTTGTAGGTTTGACAAGAAGCAAGCCACGTTTCACAAGTTCTCTTTCGACCCAGCGCCGTATACATGCGCCGTATGTGTAAGTGTGTGTTAGAGTAGATGGGTGTTTGTGTTAGCATGAATGTGTATGTGTTTGTGTGTGAGCATGAATGTGTATGTGTGTGAGCATGAATGTGTATGTGTGTGAGCATGAATGTGTATGTGTTTGTGTGTTAGCATGAATGTGTGTGTGAGTGAGTATAAATATGTATGTGTACCTGTGAGAGGGAATGAGTGTGTAAGAATGTGTAAGTGAATATGAGAAAAAGTACTTGTGTTCCATTATTTATTGTCCTATTTTAATATCTACTTCAGCCATGGCACCTGGCAACCGACTTCTCTGTATCAGCTGGTGTTCCATTCATACTGTTTCTGAATGTTTACGCGGAACCCGATGTCCGTCCTTTGATGTCGCTGATTTATACGGAACGGAGGTCACCAGGCAGCGTGTGATGTTCCGTCACCATGACATATAATGCACACACTTAAGAAATGAGCGTTTCAATTCTGTGGCAGCACGACCATCAATGAAAGGGAAGATACCTTCTAATGCATCATACTGGAGGGTCAGAGGTTTACTTTGTTGCGAGGGTGGTAGATAAGAGGAACAGCCTCCCAACAGAGGTGGTAGAGGGTAATCCAGTGAGGGTATTAAACATGCATGGGATAGGCATACGGCTCCTGAATCTAAGACGAGACCAACGACTGATTAAGGTTTGACTCTTTAGACTATTCTCATAGTTCATGTTTGATGTGATCCCTTGCTGCTTCGATCAACAATTCCCTTCTTCTTGGAGACCTAATGCCACGGATTCCAGCTGCGGCACAAACCGGGGGCACATCTGCAAAAACTAAAGGGGGGAAAAAACAAGCAGCTGGTTTAAAATACCGCCTGCATTCTTAAAAGGGGCTTTTTTTGTCAGCCGGTATAAACCAGTTACCCTCGTCGATGCCGGAGGGGGCATTTAAAGTTTTTCCCCACCTGGCGCTACCTGCACAACGTTGTTTCCTGATACTTGGGGAAATGTTAACTGTGATTTGTTTGTTTTTTTGGTGGCCAACATAAAATAGTACATTTTCAGATTATTAACCCTTCATAGGCTTCATCTTTTGAATATAGCAACGATTACGCTGAAGGTGTGAGAACCCGTTTTACATCACGCTGTATAAGACAATGTGTGCCGGGAGGAGGGTGACGGACTCGCAGGACACGGTCTCCCGAGCGTAAGTCACGGGCCGGCAGATCCCTCATTACAAGCTGCGTATATTTAAAGGGATAGACATCTTTTAGCCCCCATTTATTTCAAATGGACAAACGCATCTATCGAACACAGAAAGCTTCAGAAAAAGGGACTATGACATCACAAGAAATAAAATAAAACGTGTAACCCCCGCATTCCTGCCCTCAAGTCATTGTTATTTTACCACCCCAAAGGGCAACTTCTGACCCCTGCAAAATATCTCTCAAGCTGTCAAAACATTGCCTGCTTTGTTGGTTCAAAGCAATTTCAGACACAAATCTCTACCCCCCCCCCCCACACCAACACTAAGTATCCCAAGATTACCAGTAATACCCAAAATATAGTGCCCACAATTTTACGGCTCATTAGGTAAATATTCCACTAAATCTGAATTATGGCGGTTTCCCCTAAAAATAATGGTCGGAGACCTCAGTGGTCACTGTCCACCTCGAGAGCACCCAATATCCTACCAGCAGCCGCAGATTAGGCATCATGTACAACAACCTTCAGCCAGATACAACTACATTCTGCCACCTGCCCAAAGATCACCCCAATAAATAGCAACCCCAAGGAACACCCAAAGCTGAAATTAATTCAACTTAAAACATTTGACCCATGCTTTGCTCTATACATTGATACAATTAGCCATTTATGCCCTATCTCTGAAAGCTTTTAACCCTTCTTGTGCCGGAATAGTACCCCCTGTCATATGGGGGATTAAAGTGACCTGATTCAGTGCATTGAGACCCCCCCCACAAATACATACATAACAGACTTTGCTGAAAGGTCAAGGCAGTTTCCAGTTATTACTAAGATCTCCCATTAACTCTTTATTTGCCAGAGGCCAGAAGGACATGGCTCTCTAGCTGTAGCAATTACCTGGAGCTGTATTTTTGGCTGCTCCCATCATCATAGATGAAACTCTGATTGGTGTAGCACTCGCTACACATGTTTTTTCCACTCTCCCCTGGCTTGGGGTGATGAGGATGGTGATGATGATGGTGTGCTGTGGATTTGTAGATCCCTTGAAGGCTTCTGTCTTCGTCAGAAAATGGCATCTGAGAAGTGGTTTAAATCCCCAAAAAGAAGAAAAATTGTTGTGTGTGAGCAAACCATGAAGCCCACCCTCTATCCCTTTTAATGCAGGGTCTTTTTTAATCCCAGGTTATTCATCTGCCCTGGCTTGCACAAGGTCCAGCTCCAAATAAAAGACCCGGTCTAACCAATAAGGTGTCACAAGGAGGGTCCCCCCCCCATCCTATCAAGTGAGGACAAACCAGCTGATTTGCTTAAAGCTATTTAAATGCCAGGTACCAGACCACAAGACATCTTGTTCCAGGCTATAAATACCTGCCTTGGACCTCTACAAATGAAAAATCAATAATTTTTCTGCTCATAAAAAAGATGAAAAGACTTTTTCACAGAAATGCAAAAAAAAAAACCTTTAAAAAACAGAGAATTCTTCTTCTTTTGGGGTGATAGCTAGAGATGAATCTGCTTTTTCCTTTTTAAACCCAGCGATTGTGCAAAGCATACAATACTTCAATGGTCTTTTCTGTAAAAAAAAAATCCTTTTTCTTCCTTTTTTCCCCCCAGATTCAATTGCCCTGCTTACCATAAGGGGGATGCATCCACTTAGAGAGCGGTATGTTGGCACCACCTGGTGGCCAATGTTAGTACTGCAAGTAAATGCTCTTCTACAAAGGCGCACAGCAGGGAAAATGTATCAGAGGTTGCAAAAGTAGAATTGCATTTTATTTTGCTTTCATTCATCAAGTTCCTCTTTGGGCTCCCTGGATTCTTTTGCCCTTTGTTCCAGATGATGGTCATTTGGCTTTGCAGATCCTGATTGTACCCTGTGCAGAATTTGCTGTAGGTCTGATTGCCTTAGCTTGGGTTATCAGATTCCAGGATGCTCCCGGATAGTGCTGATGGAGATAAAAATCCAAAATAATCCAGGATGATTGGGCACAGGGAGTTTTTTTTCCCCTCCTGATTTAACCCTTCCCTATCTATCCCCAAGAAGCTGTTCAATGCTATAAGCCATCTCCTTGCAGACTGATGATACATAATGTGATAGGAGGGGGGTCACAAAACACACAATCCACTGACAGCCTTCATGATAGGCTCTTCACAATCATATTGTTGGCTCATTCTTCTTACCACCCCCTCTGAAACAACTCACATCACTGCTATGGTGACAGCTGATCAACCTTTCAAATGTCAGAGAGGTTTGATATGGTCAGCACCTGCTCTGGCACTTAAAGGGTTAAATGAATGTATGGAACAGCTGGGAAATAAGGTTAGCGCTTGTACATTTGCTGTTTTATGTATAGGGAAGAGCATTTGGTAAAAGACAATATATATGTAAATGTTTCCATTCCTTGGGACGGAATCCATGGGATAAATAAATACATTGGGAATTCTGCTTGCTGTTATCTATTATTCTTAGAACCTGGGAAATTGTTTCCAGATAAAATTGGGATTTAATTCGGATTGCGATTCGTACACGCAAGACATAAAGAATAATAAGTCAATTTCTTTAATTAAATGACAAATAGAATAAACAAAAATATATGTTGGGTTTATTATTATGATTGCTTTTTATAGCGCCATCATATTCAGCAGCGCATTACACAATAACATTAGAGGTTATTTACACAGAACTCTGACAACTTTTTTTAAAAAAATACCATTTTTAAATTCTATACTTAAATTGGAACAATCCCACTTTGTGTTGGATCCAAAACCCCCAGGGTTTCAGGATATGTCTGTTGTGTGCAATATATGTGTTTCTTCTTATTATTATTTATTGATTTATATATAGCGCCATCATGTTCCATAGCGCTGTACAATGGAAAAACAGGACATAACAAGTAGTGCATCACATAGCAATTTAGACGAGGTGAGCCCTGCTCAAAGAGCTTATGATCTAGAATGTTTAATGCAAAGATTTTTGCCTCTTGTGTAGTATACCCCCAACTCCTCATAGATTGTGAGCTCTTTGAGCAGGGTCCTTTTTACCTATTGTTTCTATGATTCCAGATTGGTATGTGATGCGCTGATTAACCCATTATACAGCACTGATGGTGCTATATAAATAATATTAATAAATAATAATAATAATAATGTAGCTCTATCTCCACCTAGTGGTAATATGCTGCACTGCAGTCTAAGTAAATGACATTTAAAAGCACCAGAATTTGGTAGTTTTCTTTCAGCAAAGTCTATTTTAAGAACATTATTAAAAACACATTTAAAAAATGTGATTGGCTGAAACGATTTATGCATATAATTCTTGTAGTCTTACTGAGTTATATGGTTATTATTTCCCAAGGGTCTGTTTTATATTCCTATTTTTGCACATATATTAAACTTCTTTCCCAACCTAATCACCAGAATTTAACATTTTTATAACCAAATATAGCATTTAAGATTTCGTTCTCAGGACTGCCGTATGCCCGACCATCAAAAATGTTGTATCATTTATAGATTTTCAGGGAATACTTAATTGTCATGTGACTCTAAAGCAGGCACTAATAGGTTGTTGCCAAAAAAAATATTGCATTAGGACCATAATCTAAAACTAGAGATGGAATGGAAATAAGTTTTACTTTACTAAGAAGGTGGTAGAGAAGTGGAGCAGCCTCCCAGCAGAAGTGGTAGAGGCTAATACAGCGAGGGACTTTAAACATGCATGGGATAGGCATACGACTCCTGAATCTATCTTCTGCTACCAAAGCCCCCTCTCCTTATGGTGGGCATCTAAGACTTTGCCCTGGGGGGCGATAACTTTGCAAAAATGCCATTAGGTGGATTAGTGATTGTTTCACTGAATGTTGCAAGTGTTAGCATTTGTGTCGGTTAAATAATAGCCAGAATCGGTGAGTTTTGTAGATGAGCCGACTCCGGGATGATGACTTCATCATTAGCCCATCGCACAGCGACTTGCCAGTTGGGGTAACTTAATTGTTCCAACACAAATCCTCATGGAAACCGGAATTAGTCGTTTTTTTTCCCTCCAAGATTTCGCCAAATTAAATGAATCATTTGTATTCAGAGAGCCAACCAGAGACGGCACCATCTGGGAGGCTTAAGAATCATTTAGGGCAACACAAGACATGAAAGGGTTAACTCTGCAATCAGCCCAATCACCCCAGGAATCTCTTCATTCACCCTGATAATCTGCCCACGTTTCCTGGGAATCTGCCCTACCACCCCAAGAATCTGCCCCCACTGCCTTTAGAATCTGCCCTGTCACCCTCAGAATCTGCCCGTCCTTCCTTAGAATCTGCCCTATTGCCCCCAAAAATCTGCCCATTCCTCCCAACCCCCCGAGAATCTGCCCATCATTCCTGCTAATCTGCCCTGTCAATCAAATAATCTGTGCTTTGACCCCACAGCCCTGAAAAACCACAAAGTCACCCCAAGAATCTGCCCTCAGAGCCGCCCAAATCCCCTCGAGAAGATAAAATCCCAGTGGTTTGCTTGCCGGCTGCTGTAAGTCCAAGCCCTGTATTCACCACTACAGGGAAGTTTGTTTTTTTTTAGGGATTGTTTGATTGTTGATACAGGTTTTGTGATGAAACCAAAATATTTTGTTGCGGTGTTTACTATTATTTGGAGAAATTGCAACATTCTGTTAGTTTGACTGATTTCATCACCGTATCACGTGATCTCTAAAACTCAATGGGTGGGCCGCATGTCGGTGGGGGGGGCTCTTAAACTGGTCTGTGGATCTTAAAGCCACAAAGATTCAAAGACTGTGGAAAGGCTGATGTGACACTTTGTAGCTATCATTAGTTATTATTTATTTAACTATTAATTATCTTATTAAATAAAAATCGATGGGCGCATTATAGATTATCTGCTGCATATTTACTATAATTAACCCTTTAATGCAGCAGTTCTTACCCCCAAAAACATAAGTGATAGAACAAGAGACCAGAATGAAACACTAGAGGGTCAGAGGCTTGGACGGAATGCAAGGAAGATTTACTTTACTGAGAGGGGGGGGGTAAATAAGTGGAACAGCCTCCCAGCAGAAGTGGTAGAGGGTAATACAGTGAGGGGATTAAACATGCATGGGATAGACATCCGGCTCCTGAATCTAAGACGAGACCAACGACTGATTAAGGACAAATAGGCTATTTTGATTTATTTAGCAATAAATGTATGGGAGTAAATATAAAATAGACTTCCCGGCTGCTAGTCTGCTAGGCCAAACACAGCCTGAGTTCAATGTCCAACGGGGAGGAAAAGTAATGAGTGAAGGGGGCCCAGGGCAAGGTATGGACGGGGATGTAACTTTATATCAGTTCCTGCTTCTATAATTCATCCCGGATGGATGCGAATTCTCTGATCCTGATTAAATACGAAACACAGAATCCGCCGGCAGATCGGCTCCCGTCGGCCCCCGACTAGTCGCCTGTTTCTCCATCAGTCGTTGGTCTCGTCTTAGATTCAGGAGCCGTCTGTCTATCCCATGCATGTTTAATCCCCTCACTGTATTACCCTCTACCACTTCTGCTGGGAGGCTGTTCCACTTATCTACCACCCCCTCAGTAAAGTAAAACTTCCTTCCATTCCATCTCAGCCTCTGATCCTCTTGTGTTAGATTCCGGTCTCTTTTCTCCTTTGAAAAATCTTCCCTCCTGCGCTCTGTTAAACCCTTAATATATTTAAATCCCCCCCCTCTCTTCTCCCCCCCACATACTGAGATCCTTCAGTCTTTCCTGATAGTTTTTGTCCTGCATACTCCCCCCCCACACCTTTTATCCCTCCCCGAAACCCTGTGACTGATCAACTCTCTGTTTTGCAACCGAATGTGTACTTTGAATCGCAGGCTCCGGCTGGAACGCACTCACTGAAAACCCCCCTCTGGTCGGATATCCTCGGGGGCCACCATGATCCGGGCCGCTCTGTTATTGCTGGCGCTGACCGTGGCTTCTCCTGGGCTCTCCGTGGCACAGAACAGCGCGGAGGTACGAAGCCGGATCATTTTTTTACTTATATTTCAATCTATACGGGTAAATAAGTGGAATGCGACCTCCTGCCGTCAAATCTGGGGAAGAAACTGAATTCTGAAATGAACAAAAAATGTGAAAAATGACTGTTTAAAAAAAAATAATATTTTAAATTTAAATAAATATATAATAATATATATTTATAATATATTTTAATAATATATAAAAATGATGTATTGATATTATTAATCGTAAGTGAAACGTGTGTAATATAAGTTTCTCTCAATATAGTCCTTCTATATATATATATATCCATTTCTAGATTAACAAAATGAGGGGGGAAAATTTAAATTGGGAAATTCATGGTTTTTATATTTATTTTTTACAAAATGTATTTTAGATATTCCTGCAAACCCTACAAAGAGAAGACTTGCTGTCTTACTTTGGCACAGAAAATATCCCAGGTACTTCCAGGTGGAATGAATATTAAGAAATCAAGGTCACCTTTAATGCTAGAGGGGCTCAGGGCAGAACTATTTAAAAAAGGGTAATTTAAGTGACAATTTATAGGAAATCACACATTTGAAGTTCCCAGATTGACCTCAAAAAGCTTACTGACCTTTGGTGTCAAACTAAAACAATAGTCCCTTTTTAATGTCCTCGCTTGGGGAGCCAGACATGATCTGCTGTGGGACCACGAGTGAGGATGGACCTCTTGGAGATGCCCCATTAGTGGAAACCATAGAAGATTCCGTTAATATGGTGATTGCAACATTGTTTCACATTGTATCAGAATATGTCCACAGAATCCATAGTTTAGTGTGTGTAGCGGGTAATTTATTGGACTTCTTGTCTACACAGCTTCCAGTGTTGACTTGGCCAACCTCACCTGCTCCTGTGATGGCCTCGAGACACCAGACTCATGTCCGGTCAAGATTTGCTCCATACAGGCGACTATGCAGACCTACATCTTCAGGTTTGCCGATACCCAACGGTCAGTAATAACGCAGCATTTGGTGAATGCATCTCTGCAGCGGCTGAAGCTGTTCCCAGAAGGTTGTGGCTCGGTGGGCTCCATACTTCAGCCGGCGAGGGCCAAATCAGTCATCACGTATTGTCAAGGAGAGCTGGTGAGTCCCATCTACTCTGGCTTAGTGAGATTACAATAAATGCAGTGAACTCAATTAAAATTTACTATTTCTAGAAATAATGTATTGTCCAGGAGAACATCTACAAAAATTGGCCAGAATCTAAAGTTGTTTTTATAAATATCTTTAAAATAAATTATAAATATCAACACTTTATTGAAACTGTGCTTTTCTGTGCAAGTTTTTTTTTTTTTACAAAGTTCATGTTTTCTATACATTAGAAAAGTCTGAGGTTTTTTTACATGATTTTTAAATACATTTTTTTAATTTTTTTTTACTATGTTCTAATCTTGAATGTTTTCGCCCTTATTCAGCGGGGCTTTGTTACGGAAGAAGGGAACCAGCTTTTTATCCAGCCGGTGAAAAAGAAGCATTTGATATGGTCCAAGAGGCAGGAATTTCCATCTCCTTATCTGCTCTTCCAGGCTGGATTCTCTCCACCGACTCACAGAGGTGAGGAACTAAAGATCTTTCTACAGGAAAAGCAACAACGTTTTCTATAATCTACCAAATTAACTTGACAGCGAGTAGTTTATTCAAAACCCACGATTGCTTTCACCAAGCATGAGAAGCGCACAGATTCTATGAGGAGCCATAAGGAGCTTCCCCATCAGAAGAGCTATGTTGGCTGTAATAGATCCTATAAAGTTATGTATGCAATAGTTCCTCTATGGTGCATAAGACCTCTAAAAGTGGAAGCCAAAGCTTCAGGTTGGTTAGAACATGGCTCAGAAAGAGGACATCCATGGCTCAGAGAGAGGACATGGCTCAGGAGGACATGGCTCAAAGAGCTTCTGGTCCTAAAGTTGTTTCCGGCCATCTAAACAAAGAACCTGCCTGCCTGGACTCGTGGTCCTGCAAATTCTATTGTAGGTATGAGAGCCTCAAACCTTTCCATCATCCTCTGTTTGCAGGGTCATCGCCCGTCCGAATGAAGAAACGAGCAGTTGCTGAGATGAAGCACTTGGAACTCTTGGTGGTTGTAGGTCATGACGTGTACCAGTTCCACCAGGAAGACACGGAGAGATACATCCTCACCAACCTTAATATTGTGAGACAGTGTAGATATTGATGATATGACCAGCGCTCTACGTCACCGATTTCACATTTAATACATTTTTGGAAATTGGTAGAATGATTATGGTTATCTAATTCCAAACTACAAGACTGATTTTACTTACTTGTTTTTCTTTCAATGACACCCCTAATACTTCTCACCCTTTTTTAATTTGTGGTCCTTATTGTCCTATATGGTTACAGGGCACAGAGCTGCTGAGAGATGTCTCACTCGGAGCCCCTTTTCGAGTCCATTTGGTGAAGATGATCATCCTGCCTGAACCCCAGGTAAAACAAAGAAGGGAAAACGCTACCTATTGTAGCTGTACAGAGATTCATTTGGGGTGGAAGAACTCGACTGGCTGCACAGATCCCTGACTTCAACCCCATTGAACACCTTTGGGATGAACTGGAACGGAGATTGAGAGCCGTGCATCTCGTCCTGACCTCACAAATGCTCTACTGGGTGGATGGGCCAAATTCCCACAGAAACTCCCCCAAAATCTTGTGGAAATCCTTCAGAGAAGAGTGGAATACATTATAGCTGCAAAGGGGGGACCAACTCCATATTAATGTCTATGTATTTAGAATATGATGTCATCAAAGTACCTGTTGGTGTAATGGTAAGGTGTCCCAATACTTTCGTCCATACAGTGTAGATAGGTAGTAACCATTGTTATCTCTCCAGGCAGATATTAAGATCAGCAGTGACATCAACTCTTCCCTGGTGAGTGTATGTGAATGGAGCAAGACAGTGAACCCGTCCGATGATACAGACCCGCTTCACGCCGACCTCATTCTGTATGTGACAAGGTGAATAGAGACGCCTCCGTTGTTCGGTAAACTAGGGGGAGAAACAAACACCTTAAATGAAAACCAGTGGAATGTAGTTTAAACTGAAAAACACCTCCTTCCAATGTTTATTTTACCCAAGGTTTGACCTCACTAATGGGGAGAGGACGCTTCGAGGTGTCACTCAGCTTGGTGGAGCGTGCTCCTCTTTTTGGAGTTGCGTCATCACTAAAGACACTGGGTTTGACCTTGGAATCACCATCGCTCATGAGATTGGGCACAGGTAAATACAGGGACATCGTAGGTTGATGGTGGCAATCCACAGAAAGAGGAATAACTAGAATGATTTCGTTTTGGAAGTGTTGGGGTTCCCAGAACTGATTGGTGGTCTTTTCACTTGTCATAGTTTTGGAATAAGCCATGATGGAACTGACAATAGCTGCACCGGGGATGGGACTATCATGGCGCCAGAGGAAAACCACAACAGCGTCCATCTGACATGGTCAGAGTGCAGTAGGGAACAGTTCCTTAAGTTCCTCAGGTAGTATTCCAAACAAGGTATGCAAGTAAACAGTTAGAAAGGTTTTTAGGGCTGTAGAACCCTACCATACCCTCAAACCCAGCAAACATTCTGGCCTCCTCGAAAAGAGGGGCATCGGGGAAGGAAAGAGGGGCGCAGGGATTTAAGACACACAGTCGAACTGGACAAGTTAAACATGGCACTTGGAAGTTGTGTGATTTGTTCATCGTTGCTGGGACTCTTCTGTAATTATTCTAATACAGTCCATTTGCCTTCCCTTCAACCACCTAACAGTAGCGGACAAGCAAGCTGTATTAATGACCTGCCGGCAATGGAGGGAAGCATCCCCACCTGGAAGCCTGGCCTATACTACGGAGCTGATGAACAATGTCAGATTGCTTTTGGAAGCTCAGCCCTCGCATGCACCTTCTCCAGAAACGATCTGGTAGGGAAACGTTACCGTTTTCACACTTTCAACACATTTTTAACAATGTGAGCTGGTAGCGAGACTTTTTTGGTTAATTTAAATTGTTTACTTACAGTGATGAGTATTAATAAACCTTAATATTTTTTTTTATATTTTTTTCCGTAGGACACATGCAGCGTCCTCTCCTGCCACCCGAGCCAACAGGACCGAAGCAGTTGCACCCGCATCCTGGTTCCTCTTCTCGATGGCACAGAATGTGGGGAGAACAAGGTGAGTTTTGAGGGACCATTCACAAAGAGCTTTCTACCCTAATTCTAGCGTGTGACGGAACCACTGGAAGAAAAAAAGGGATCACTTCCTGAGCTTAATTATTATATAAAAAAATCCAACAATCAGTACATAAGAAAGATAAGATCCATGAAGATAGGGGATGTTTCTATGTGATCATTCCCGATATATGTATGTGTTAATAAGCTCTTTCTTGTTCAGTGGTGCCACAAGGGTCGCTGTAGCTCGTTAGAGGAGCTGAATCCCGTGGCGGTTGTCCATGGAGCTTGGTCCAGTTGGTCTTCTTTCTCCTCCTGTTCCAGAAGCTGCGGAGGTGGTGTGGTGACCAGAAAAAGACAATGTAACAACCCCAGGTGGGTTAATGAGTGTCCGTTGGGGGGGGGGGGGTAGAAACACATGCCACGATATTAAGCCTGAATTGTACCGGTATATTCAATGTCTTTTTGATGGAAACTGAAGACCAATGAACACCACCAGTGTCAAGCAAAATGACCAATGGTGTAGTCAGAGGAATGAAAAATATATTAACTACTCAAATGACGAAAAGAAGAACACATCCCAAAACAAAAAAACTACGCCAAGTAACGTTAAGATGTTCCATGGGTTGATTTTCCAAGTGTGAAGGGCTTGCCGGACTGTGCTTCAATGTGATTCTTGGTGGCCACTGTCTGAACCACCACTCATGTTGAATTCATCTGTGTCCTTCATTGGAAGTGATATCATAGCTCACAAAAACCACCCATGAGGAATTCTACCATGTGTTCTGTGACAACTACTTAAGTTTGGAACACACCCTTGCATTATACCCCGAGCACCTTGTGTTTGGAGTTATATTTGCCTGATTATTTGCCATCATTTTCCCTGTAGGCCTGCGTTTGGAGGTCATGACTGTGAAGGACCCCATGTACAAGCTGAGATGTGTAATTCTCATGTGAGTGTGAAATCACCCTACATACTAGCTCCTTAGGGTAGTTCTGGTATGACCAGTACCCTATCCTTTTTTTTCTTTACAGGCTTGTGTGACATCCCAGTTGGACTTCATTAATGAACAATGCTCCGCCACAGACACTGAACCCCTTCACCTTGCCCTTGGGATCCCCAGCTTCTACAAGTGGACATCAGCTGTTGGCTTTGCATATGGTGAGGACATATTGTGATAGGATCTTTACCTCCTAAAAACAGAGCTAAGTCACAAAGACAAAAACTCTAGAATTACTCTAGATGTCACTTAAAATGTTGCTCTTAAAGCTGCGCTCGTCTGTTAATCAGGTGACTCTCTGTGTCAGCATCTGTGTCGGGCCCAAGGGAAGAACTTCATGGTGGCACGGGGGGATCATTTTACGGATGGCACTCGCTGTGAGCCAAGTGCTGGGACCGATGCGGCACTCAGCCTGTGTGTATCCGGAATCTGCAAGGTGAGGAGAGACTTTTCTCTTTCACAGTCTGCCTAAGGAGCTAAACTTTCATCCAACTCTACTTGCGAATGTTGGTATTTTTAGGAAAGGACCGTCAAACAAGGTCATTGTAGGGCCAGGACAACCTTTCATAAGTGCTACATGTTCTTCTCACGCAGGCGTTTGGCTGTGATGGTGTGATGGACTCTGGAATGGAGGTTGACCAGTGCGGGGTCTGCGGAGGGGACAATAGCACATGCGGCGTGGTCAACGGCCAGTTCTCGGAAGGAAAGGCAGGAGGTGAGTCAGAATTGATTTGGGTTTTTTTGGAAGGAAACCTTCACCATGTAACATTCACAGAGTTATATGAGGTCCAAAAATGTGAAGAAGGCATTTCTCTATCCTTATTGTATCTGATTGTGCCGTAGGGTACGTCACCTTCCTGACTGTTCCTGTTGGCTCAGTGGCAATCCAGGTGAACAACCAAAAGCCTTTGTTTACACATTTAGGTAAGCATGAACATTCTATTTCAGAATGAACCGATACATTCTTCTCAAATTCTCACTAATTAGGGAAAGAATAGTGCGGTAAATAAAGAAATTACAAACTTTTTTTTGCTCAGCTGTAAAGAAGAAAGGTGCATACCTGGTAGCTGGAAGGGGGAAAATTTCTCTAAACGTCACATACCCCTCTGTCCTGGAAGACCGGAGGATAGAATATAGATTGACTCTGACCTCAGACAAGCTGCCACATCGAGAAGAAATCCTTATTGATGGTCCTACTACTGAAGAAATCGAGATACAGGTGAGATCTAAGATGTTTTGTGTCACTTGTAACATTATTTAGCTGCACTTGGTTTTTTCTTGCTGACTTTATTTAAAGTTGTCTTATTACTGATGTGGAAATCAGGAGATCCTTCTCGGGATCGTGGTCCTAAGGCATACGCCATTTTGGCGGCCATTGGATGTTATTTGGTGCTCTTGAAGACATGCTTGACCCTTGATGTATAGCAGATATCTAGTTACAACACATGTTTCTGGATAGGTTTACAGAAAGTACGGACAGGAATATGGAGAGGTCACAAATCCGGACATCTCATTCAGCTACCGCATTCCTAAGAAGAGCCGTGAGAGCTATGAATGGTCCGCTGTAAGAGGACCTTGTTCTGCTACCTGCGGAGGAGGTGAGACAGGGACAACCAGAATTATTTAGGGTTAAGCTTACTAAACAAAGTAACCAAGTAATTATTATTTATTGTGTATGAATGAATAATATCTGACATCTCTTTTCACTCTCCCAGGTTTTCAGCAGGTGGATTATGAGTGCAAAGAGCTAACACTCCAACGGCTGGTTCAGTCCGAGCTCTGTGCTGAATCTGTGTACCCCAACTCAACACAGGAGCCCTGCGGAGGGGACCCATGCCCACCCAGGTTAGTGATTTTGAATCTATGGTTCTACAGCAAGGGTTTACATTGTCCCATTTGTCCCCAGATGATCACTGAGAATTATAGGAACTGTGGTCTAGCTAGAATAAGACATATTGACCTCAACTGCTTCGAGGTGTCTTTGCATGGATGTTCTCCAAGTGTCTTGTGTTATAGGTGGGTAGTGAAGGAGTCCTCTCCATGCTCAGTGACTTGTGGTGGAGGAGTGATGCTCTTAACCATTCAATGTATTCGCAACCAACATGACACAGAAACCGTTCTGTCTGACGGACATTGTTCCCATTCTCAAAGACCCAAGAGCTTCTCCACCTGTGGTTTGGAACCCTGTCCAGCCAGGTATCACCATTAATAAGTCAATTGACACAGGTGACCATTGAAAGGACATGTCATATCAGCTCGGGACCATTCCTCGTTGCAGGTGGGAAGTGTCGGAGCCGGGTCTGTGCTCAGCAGTGTGCGGATCTGGTTTGGCTTTGAGAAACGTCTCCTGTATTCAGTCTCAAGGCGGCTTGGACACGTTGGTTGAGGATTCTCAGTGTTTAGGTCAAGAGAAGCCGCCGACTCTGGTAAAATGCGTGGTCAGCGTCTGTCCAGTGGGCTGGGAGATGGTGAGTACTTCTAAAGGATTACGGAATATAAAACCTTTATCTTATCTAGAGTTCCATGATGGTCATGTTTATTTGTGTTTTAGCTTTTTTTGTGCATGACTTCTTGGTCATCAAGCCAATTAATTTTGGTCATACTGAATTCCAATAAATGCTAAGAAAAAGAAAACAAGGTTCTATTAGATCAATCTAATAATTTATATTAGAAGGATGTTCATTAATTCACCGTTTTCTGTCCTAATTAGATAGCCGCTGTTACCGGGCAGTTAACGGGACTGACTGATAACTCTTCACTGCTAAATACCCCTTTCGAGAAGGAGATGGGGATTTTTGTGTGGAGTCCTGTACTGGGTCAATGTTCAGTTACCTGTGGCTCAGGTAAACCTCACCCATTGATCTCGGGGCTCGATTTCCTAAAAAATACATTACACTGCGATTCTTAATTGTATTTACAAATACATAGATAAAGAACCCTACACGCTAAACTATATCTCTGCATTCAGGAATAGCAGAACTTCGCTATATTTGCGTTGATTTTCACACAAAAGAAGAAACATTGGAGAAAAATTGTAACCAAACACTGAAGCCAGAAAGGCACTGGAATCCCTGTTACCCCCAAAGCTGCCCCCCAAGGTAAGTTCACATCTAAATTGAAATTTGATCATTGATTGTTTAGCCCTGTAACTAATCTCTTATTTCTTTGTTAACGCAGCTGGGAGGTGAGGGAGCTGATCCCTTGCCCCGTGACCTGTGGGGGAGCGAAAATCCAACTTGAGGTCTTCTGCGTGAGAAGGGAAAATGAGAAGTCGCGTCGTCTTCCTCATGCCAAATGCAGCAGGAGTCCCCGTCCGAGTGACACCAGAACATGCGGAACTCAGCCCTGCCCTGTCCGGTAATGTCTGGTGGCCTGTATGGGGTCCAGAAAGCTCAACGACCTTATGAAATGAAACGGTCCACTTTGCAATTTGGTTTCAATAATTTACTATGAAAATTATGCACTGAGAATATTTCGAAACGTTTGAAGTGTGGGTTGAAAGGCCCCATTTTGCCATGGCCATGGTCCTACAAACTGCTACGGGATTATATGGGGGTAATAATGACTCCTTGCTATTGTTTGATTTCTCTGGCAGGTGGAGCTACAAGAGAAGCTCTTGCAGCGTCAGCTGCGGTGGGGGCATTTTACAGAGAATCTTCTACTGTGTCCGAGACCACAATGAAGGAGACAGCAAGGAGCAAATTGTTGAGGATATAGAATGCCAGCATCTACCACATCAACAAGGGCAGGAGTCCTGCAATGAACAGCCGTGCCCGCCTAGGTACGATATCTGCTTCTTCAGTGAGTAATGAGACAGTCCTTCACCTTCTGTCTCATACCCCCCTCAACTACTGTAACCTCTGAAGAGCAGGGCTCTCTTCTCCTTCTGTGCCAGCAGTTCTGACCATTAGTCAGTTTTGCGTACGCTCAAGCGTAACTTTCCAAAAGTGTTTCACCCACCTTTGGTTTAGGGAACTAAATTATTATAAACCTCCAGATAGAATCATCCGTCTTTTTTGTAGGTGGCAGGTGACACAGACCGGCCAGTGCTCCTCCGCTTGCGGGTTTGGCACCTCCACGCAAAGTGTGGTCTGTGTGCAGAGAGTAGCCGGGACTGATATCGAGGTGAACGCGACAGCCTGTCCTTCTCATGAGAAACCTCCCTCAATCATCCCTTGCGTGGTCACCAACTGCTTTTTCTCATGGGACGTTGGTCCCTGGGGCCAGGTAAGCGCTACAGTCATCTGCCAAAGAATTTCCGAATGTCACGGAGAGGCCATCAGTACTTGTATTGTAGTCTATCATTATCTTCCCGCACAGTGTTCAGCCTCCTGTGGAAATGGGATCCAGAGACGCCAGAATTTATGCCTTAACATGAAGACTCGCCAGCAGGTGAGCCCCGTCTTCTGCGGACATGTTGCCAAACCCATCACTATGAGAGGCTGCTCCAGTGATCCCTGCCGGCGAGACACACAGACACCGGAGCCACGGGTGACACCGACGTTCACCGCAGTAACACAAGAATCAAGTGTTCCCTCCACGAGGTCTCAACACAAAGCCACGGTTATCCCAGCTTACCAGATGCCGGGGCCAAAAACAGACAATATGAAGGAGGATGGGCACAGTTATGTATATTTAGCTTTTCCGCACAAAGATCGAATGTCCTCCTACATAATGTCCATGTCCCTCAAACCCTAAATAATTTCCATGATCGAGCCCTTGTGTCTTACTGAAGATGTCTCCCCCAGGTATCTGCGGACAGCAATTCCTAAACTCTGCAGGAGTGGTGAACACTACAGGTTTCACCAAGTCCGACTGCATGTTCTCCATCGGCCGCCCACTAGGAGAAGTCATCTTTGTTAAGGTGCTTTCCAGCTCCCTCAACTGCACCGCCGGTTTGTACCTTAAACACGGAGAGTATTTATTCCTACAGATATTCCGTGATATACTCTGCATAGGATGTGGCTGGAGACATCGTGGCTCAAACGTATAGAATTTTGGAATGTTGGTTAAGACAGCCGCTTTGGTAGCCATTTCTCCTCAATGGGAGCAGAGTTGTTTTAGATATTACGTAAACCGTCACGTCGTGAACTTGTGTGCCCGTTCCTCGCAGGAGAGCTGCTGCTGTTTCTAAGCAGGACCATGTGGCAGAAAAAATGCGTCCGGCTCTCCGGGGTGACCCTGGACTCCAAATCCAATACTCTGACGGTGAGGCAGCGGCAGACCCACCCGGGGAACGGAGTGCTGCTTAAGTACTGGAGCGTACCGGCCACCCAGAACCACTCTAGAGGTACCTAATTACTCTTTAAAGCAATAAGGAGAGTGTAGAAGGTACAGAATGGTCTCATAAGAAGTCTTCTTCTTCTGTGTGTTTTGAAGATTGCGACGTCCAGCTTTTCGGAACGCAGGGAACCGTGCAGAATCCGGTGCTGGCCTGGGCAGAGGAGGGGACCCCTGCGTGTCGTATCTTCATTGATGTGCCACCTAGGTTCACAATTGCCATTCACGCTTTGTACATGGACCTGGACACGCGGGGCAACAAGACGCACTCCAGTTACATTCTGGTGAGTCCTTTGATTTGCAATGTAGGTTTTTAGTCCAAACTTTTCCGTGATGTTCTACCATTTCGTTTTTGGTCCATTTGCTTTCGGACAAAGAATTTGGTTCGGACTAAATTCAGAGGGACTTTTATAATTGAAAACTGAATTTGTTGTCACTCACCTCTCTCACTCACGTTCTCATAGCTTCTCCTCACTATCCGCTCCTCCTGGTGCACTTGCACAAAGAAAGGGCCTAAAAAGACAGGTTCATGGAGAAAGAGAAGCGTTTCTGCACTTCTCTTTCTCCACAAAGCTGTCATTATTCTGGCCTCTTGGAGTACTTCTGCAAAAAGGGCGGAGCCACGGGGGAACAGACTCTCCCCCCCTTCTTCCAATAGGAGAGAGGGTGTGCCAGAAAGCTCCGCCCTTTTGCGGAAGTGCTCCGGGAGCCTAGGTTCACAGATACTGGGGAGGTGAGGACGAAGAAAGAAGACAGGACGGCGGAGGTGGTAGGGAGAGAGCATGAGAGAGAGTGAGAGTTCCACAAAATTGGCGAATTTCTTAAAAATTAAAATTTCTACAAATCCAAATACCCAAGTCTCATAAAATTTATGGTGAAAAACATTTATTTTAGGAGCTATGAATCCGATTGCAGTCTCTGAATAAACTCTCATTTACCGTTCAGATTCGCGATTTGAAAACATTAGGATCTAAAGTGTTTTACGGAACCCACTTGTTCTTCTGGGAGTCCGCGGGGAGCCAGGCGGAGATTGAATTTCACGGGGACTTCTCTGAAGAAAGAGTCAGCTTCCGCGCTCAGTACTGGGCCCAGAATTAAAAGCGGCGGAGCATTTCCTGCTGCTACAGCAACAAAGACTTTCAACCAATGAGCGTCCTCTCCTCGTGTCACAATCCGGCCCCGACAAAAATACAAACGGAGAAAAATACCTGATGATCAAATACTTTCCTCCGGAGGTGGTTTGGTCGGGGGGGGGTGTTTAATGTATATTATTCATCGGGGTAGGTGGGACGGTACCTTTGACTTTAATGTATGTTTTCTATAATCCTATTTATGGTTAAATCAGCTTTAAAAATGTATAAAATACATAAAATAAATGTTTAGAGCGTCTGTGTTTGTAATTCCCTCGGATCCTTTATTGCTTTCCACATCTTACGTTTGCCACTGAGCGGTGGGACGTGGGACGTGCAGAGCACCCCTCTGGTGCCCAGTTCTGCGTGGGGGGTGCAGCGGGGATCATGGGCCATTTGGGGAGATCCTCTGGTGGTTCGGTACCGGCCCAGATCAGCACCGCATGCCCGCTGTAAAAGGTACGGTGGGCAGGTGGCCCTGCGTCCGGCGATGCCCTCAGGATGGGTATCCTAGAGATGCCGGGGGTCATGCGCAAGGTCTACAAATGGTGACCCCCCCCCTCATCCAGACTGTAATCATCACCATGGTGACCCAGCCACTGGGAAGGGGGGGGGGTCTCTCTGCGCCATGGAAACGTCGGTGTAATGAAGGAGGCTTCAGCAACCCTGAGGCCTGAAATAAAATGAGGCGAATTAGCGTGAAATTAAAGAAGACGGAAATCGCGCCTCACCTTTAAGTGAAAAAATTCATAGAACGTCTACGTTCGATGAGCGCTGCGGTATGATGTCATATCGGGTCTCTGTGATTATAATGCTGAGTGTTGGGATATGATGTCATCTCTACAACTCCTATCACCCCCTAGGTTTACTTCCGCAAGTATTTGGTGCAGCTATCTGGTCCCTGGGGGTAAAATCTGGACTACAAATCCTATCTGCCCCAGCCAGGGCTGTTCCCTCACATTTTGGAGCCTTGAGCAGCACGAATCCCTCCTGCTCCTGCGGGTCTCATGCGCAGGCAGTGCCTGGCTGGGGGTGACAGGAGTTGTAGTGCAGCAGCAGCAGAGCCCCAGCCATGCAACACAAAAGGGGCGAGGAACCCTCGCAGCTGCTGCTCTGGGTAACCTGGCAACGGCCCCCTGCTGTGATGCAAAAGCTCCGCCTCCATAATCCCCTCCCACAATGCACTGCGAGACTGTAAGTGACGTGGAAACGTCTATTGTCATCGCAAACCCTTCTGGAAGCGCAAGAGTTAGCGCTGGAGAAAGGAGCCAGCGCATTGGGAGTGTGAACTCAGCGCTGGTGACTGCATTCCACTGAGGCCGGGGAGACAGGAGCCTTCACTCAGCTGAGGCCTGTGAGGCAGCGCTATGTGAGTGCGAACTCGGCACTCGAGGCTGTACTCAGCTGAGGCCAGGGAGTCAGGAGGCTGTACTCAGCTGAGGCCAGGGAGTCAGGAGGCTGCACTTAGCTGAGGCCTGTGAGTGTGAACTCAGCTCTGGAGGCTACACTCAACTGGAACCCCGAAGAGTCTGCCCTCAGCTGAGGCCAGGGAGAGAGAGGGGCAAATTCAGACTTTAGATATACTGCTTGCCCCCTGAGTGCCCCGAAAGCCCGGAGACAGCTGAGATCTGAGGGGCCCAGGTATGGAGACCCCAGAGTAGCCAGTGGGGCCGCCAAGAACCCGGAGGCAGTGACCGGCGGGGTATTCTGGAACATTCCGGGGTATTCCCAGCTCCATATTCTCTAGCGGCCCCGGGACGGACTCCTCTCCGAGATGAGCGCTGTGGGCGTGGAAGCCGGAGCCGAGGCTGAGCCGGCCCCCGCTCAGGATGATGGCATGACCTGGTGGTACCGCTGGCTGTGCCGGGGGGCCGCTGTCCTCGGGGGTGTTTGTAAGTATGCATATTCTGTTATTATTTACCCCAAAAACCCCAGATCAAGAAATCTAAAGATCTATTTGGGAGACATCGGGCCGATTTAAGGAGTTGGCCCCCCAAGTCCTATCATTCGCAGCCGGCCATCACTTATTAAACTCGGCTGGGTCCGTGGCTGAGAGAGTTAATGCCCCACTCCCATCACGTGCCGGGCTTCAGAATGCTCTGTTTAGCTGGAAACACAATATTCTTCACCACTTTTTCCTCCCCAACCCCCCCCCCTCCTGCCACAAGCTGATGTTTCACTTGGGAATGATACCCAGAGACACCCGTGCCGCGCGGCGCAAGCAGGGAAGAGCGGGGGTATCGGATGTAGAGAGGGCCATGCAAGTTTAATGAGCGAGTGGGAGCTCACAAAGCCAATTAAAATTCAGAGGCCGGGGCTTCGCCTGCATTGTATCCGTCCTTTAATAACCCTTTAATCTCCGCTTATTATTTTATTTATTGTTTTAAAAAAAGGGGGAAAACGAATTTTTGTCCCGTTACAGAATCTTTTATCAAATGTTTAAATGTCCTCACTGTATTAATCTCTACCACTTCTGCTGGGTGGCTGTTCTACTTATCTACCTCCCTCCCAGTAAATAATATGCTACAATACATTGAATGTATTTTTTTTTTTCTTTAGCATGCGCGGCTGCTGGTCTGTGGAACTGCGTCACCATCAACCCCCTGAACATAGCCGCCGGCGTGTGGATGATGTGAGTATATCGGTTATCCGCCTTAACGACGAATCAGATCCGTGCGTTCGGGAATCGTACAAACTTCAACTTTATCGAATTTTTGTTATGAGACAAACAGACGATAAAGCTCAGAATTTTTGTTTGAAATTTGCCTCCGGGCATCCCCACGGGGAGGGGGGGGGGAGTTTTGTTGTGGTGGTGCAGCCTCTCACCCCATCCAGGCTCTTCAGAGTTCTTTTGCAACAGGGCAGACCCTCCGCGTGCACTGCGGGGAGGAAAAATAATTTGTGGGTTTATTTTTTAATTAATTAAGAAAAAAAGGTATTTTTTTTAATTAAAAAAAAAGCCTTCAGAGTTTCTCCCGGAGCCGGAAACTACAATAATTTATTGTTTGTATATTGTGTGTGTGTATAATTTGTGTATATATATATAATTTTAATATTTTTTTTTGATCTTTATTCAGGTAAAACGCCTTGCTGCTGATTATCTCTGCGAGGCTCCGTTTTGCTGTCAGTTCATCGAATTCGCCAACAAGGTGGGAAATAAAGCGGATAAGATGAAGCCCTGGCACAAAGCCGCGCTCTACTGCACGTGAGTCCTTTCTTCATTTATTTATTTCCCTCCTACAGGCGCTCGCCACCGTTTTTTTGCTCATGAATCCTTTGCAGGCTCTGTAATTATCATAATCGTATAGTGGTTAGAAATAGAGTTTGTACGGAGGGGGTTAAAGCGGGAGTCGGTATAACTACCCTGTTCTGTCCGGTCTGGTTAATCCAGTTGCCGTACTGATTGGGCTCATGCGTGTATCGCGCGCGTGTACACGTGTCACACGGATGAGAGAGAGGCGCTGTATTCACCTGTGTTGGCCCGGAATGGTATTACTGCTGATCTTCCAGTAGAGGGCGCTGCACACCCAGATATGGCGTCTGTCTGTATCTTCTATAATTTATAGAGGCGACATCCCGTTTTACGAGTCCTCCTTCCTGCTCTATTCACAAAATATTAAGTTCTGCTGAGAAAATGATCCGTACCTCCTTTATTAGAGTGTAAGCTTTTGAGACCGAGAGGCTGCATTCACCCGCTGACATCCTGCGTTGTAACGTTTGTGTTTCTTATTTAACCGCAGGATGGCCATGTTCCCCATCTTTATCAGCTTCACGCTGACCACTCTTTTCGGCAACGCCATCGCCTTCGCCACCGGAGTGCTCTACGGCCTGTCCGCCCTGGGCAAAAAGTAAGGCTTTGTGTATATACATAATCGTAAATAAAAATGTACGTGCCGTCGGGTTTCATTCCGCGCTTCCCGTCCCGTTTAATGACCGGCTGTCCTTCCGCTGTCTCGCAGGGGCGACGCCATCTCCTACGCCAAGCTCCAGCAGATGAAAAAACCAGACGAAGAAAAAGCAGAAGCAAATTAACGGCCGACTCCGCGTTCCGACCGCGAAACATCTCCGGGGGACGCGCGTTTCAGGATCATCGGATTGTGTCGTTCGGATCCTCCTCGTGTCAACTTGATTTTTTTACTCTGAAGATTCTCAAAGACCGCACACGAGCGATACGGCGAAGAAAGGGTCACTCTGGGATCAGGTTATCTCACCGCACGAGGAACGCTCTTTCTTAAAGCTGGCGTCTCAGAGGTCGGAGGAAGTCTCGTGTTCTGTGCGGCCAATAGTTAGGTATTAAATTGTAGATTATAGGAGATAAGACAAGAATGTGATCGCTGTCTGTTTCCTGCGCTCTAGAGTGTCTCTTTTTATCTTAGAGTTAGGAGTTTTAGTTTTTTTTTTAAATTATTTTATTAATTGGGAAGAAAACCCAGCGTGAGATCTGTCAACAGACTCGGTGTTGGCGTTTTGTTGGATGTATCAATTAACAGGAACTTTGCTGCAATTAGAATATTTTTTGGGGGTGAAACAGCACAAAAAAAACAACAAACTCAGGACACAAAAAGATGTTATTGGAAAAGACTTGAATGTCTACGGTGTGATCACTCCCATCACTCCAGCGTAGCACGAGGTTATTACCGGTTTATTTATATAGGGCTGTCTTTAAGACCTGAGATCTTCATGCAGCCTCTTCTCAGCTGCCTCCGGCCGTCTGGATATGCGATAATTAAAAGGAAGAGGGTTTGGCGATTCTACCGGAGACAATGAGTGGATGGATTAAAAGGGAAGTTTTTATTTATTTATTCTGTTTGTGGACACGGTGTCTGGTTCACCACCACTACTACTACTGCCTGTTTTGGTGGCTGGAAATGATAATTTCCTCCTTTACTGTAGGATATATGGAGTATAGGAATTGTAAGGCAAAAAATGTGTTGTCGACGGAGCAAGCAGTCCTTGGTCCTTTTGACGACGGCGCAAGCAGTACTTGGTTCTTTCGACTGAGAACGTTAGAAAGCCGGGCCGTGTGTTTGGAAACGCTATAAAGTTGTGTAATCGAGAACCGACCCCGGTGGGCTTCTGTAATATATGGTTAACGTGCGGAGACTTCACAAAATTTGTCTCGCTGATTTAACTATACATTGTACCGGGCCAGCTCAGCCTGGGGTTGGTCATTCACAGTGCAAGAGACAATATTCTGCTCTCCTGCGACCTCCGGGGTAAGTGAATACTCAGTCATTGCTCCGGAAGTCCTTCCTTTCAATGGCAAGAAAGGAGGACCAAGGAGAAACAAACTGTGGGTCATGTGATGCTTATGAGTGTAAGCTCCATGTACAGCCGGCTCGGCGGCATGTACGAACAAGGGATGCATTGTAAAACTCTCCTGCCTCCGAATGTTACTTTGTTACCCCGTCCCGCCGGTGAAAATGTTTTACTCGCCCACAACCTCATTGCTGCATATTTATTTAAATTTTTGACTTACTCCAAATAAGTACGTTTTCCAACTTATGGTCGATTTCTTATAAATTGGGTGCGATTTTGTTAAAAATATTACAAACACTAATAACTTATACTGTGAAATAATTAACTCTGTCTCTGTTGACCGGGGTGGGCGTTGTGGGGCGATCCTCAGGATAACGTCTGATTTTTAACCCAAGATGGTGTATAAATGTTTGTTTTTAAACGGCGTGGGCGCAGGACTTTAAGGGAGAGTAGTGTTTTTAGAATTTCTTACAGTAGATGGTATTTTGAAACCTCATTTTAATTCCGGTCTATGCAGTGAATAAAAATATTACATTTCTACCTCTTACGGTTTGAGGCTCTTTAATAAATAACGGAATGTGGAATTATCGCTTGTGTTGCTACATTGTGGGTAAGCAGCGAGTATTATTTGCTCGTTGCTTACCTGCAGCGGCCATGATTACTTTTTTGGGGGGTTTCTTAAAGAGAAAATACTTTCACGGCGCCTGTATTAATGTTTTACGTGAATGTAGTGATAAGTAAATGTCTTCGCACTTCGGGAAAGGGATGGAATGCCTACGGCAAGAGAAAACCCAACGTTCCCCACACAGTTTCTGTAGTCAACAGGAACCTGTGATAAAGAACTGGTCCCTTAAGCACTAAGTCTCCCCCTAGAGATACAGGGTCTCCTAAGTGTTGTCCTCTACTCATTTACCCCCCGATGGCTGTGGAGTGGGGTGTCCATCTGCGATGTAGAATTAGGGTAAGTGGTCGGCGCATCACTTGGTGAAAACCAAGAAAGGTCTGCTGTGGACCTCATGGACAAGGAAAACAGCCACGTTTTGTGGTTCAAAGCAGTTCTTACAACGTCTTTTTTTTTCCCTGTAAGAATAGTTGAAGGAAACAAAATAATTTAGTCCTTGTAGTCCCTCGGTGTCCGTCGTTCTATCTCATGAATGAACGGCGCCCCGTCCGAAAGTAAGACTCAATTTGTTCCAAAGTCCGTCCCTTTGTCTCTGGGACGCAGAAGTGGGTGAAGAGAAGACCACACAGGCTGATGACGGAGAAGAAGAAGAAAAGCGTCTCCAAGCCCAGTTCATTCTGGAGAAAGAAATCATTCTTGAGATCCTTAGATAAACGAAACGCCTGCTACTCGTTAGTCGGAACGTGCCGGTACTTACTGCGACGGGAATGAAAGCCTCCGTGAGAATGAACCCGGTGATCCAACTTAACAGCACGCAGAGACCCGAGGCCAGACCTCTTGCTTTCAGGGGTAGAATTTCAGACATCAGCAACCATGTGATGGGACCCCAGCCAAAGGCATAGCCTAAAAAAAAAGTCAAGTGGTACCTCAACGTTCCATGGTTGGAACCGTAGGAGCAGCAGCGGAATGAAAGTGCATGTACATGAATGGTACT
>VKOC01004583.1:0-23170 GCA_009364415.1 Spea multiplicata
CCGGTCAGGGAACGTTTTTAATAAGGTACAACAAAGATGAGGAGAAGTGTTTACATAAAGAGGAGCAGAGAAGTTGGTCCGAATGGTCCGGCAAGCTTTTAGAACAAATTGAAAGGGCTGCACATCTGCTTTCAAGTTTTAATCACGAGAGATCTAAACCACCCTGACATTTACTGTATTATTGGAACAAGGAATTTTACAATCTTCAAGGAGTCTCTCTCATTTGGCAAGGTGCCAAAAGATCGGCACAAAACCACAAATGGTGCTAATCTTTCAAACCACACCAAAATCCCCACCACTAGAATAAAGACTTAGTGAGCCTCAACATCTGCGCTGTGGAACTTCATGGAAACATTTTTCAGGCATAATGCGCAACAATACATTTCCTACAACATTAGCATTAGTAGACGTTAACACGGCTTAGTAAAGGACTGATCGCGGTTAAGAACCGCTGGGAGAGCTCATGGTTTCAGCCTCCTTGACAGCACTTCCCTGGTGGTCTAGTGGCTAGGATTCGGCGCTCTCACCGCCGCGGCCCGGGTTCGATTCCCAGTCAGGGAACGTTTTTAATAAGGTACAACAAAGATGAGGAGAAGTGTTTACATAAAGAGGAGCAGAGAAGTTGGTCCGAATGGTCCGGCAAGGTTTTAGAACAAATTGAAAGGGCTGCACATCTGCTTTCAAGTTTTAATCACAAGAGATCTAAACCACCCTGACAGTTACTGTATTATTGGAACAAGGAATTTTACAATCTTCAAGGAGTCTCTCTCATTTGGCATGGTGCCAAAAGATTGGCACAAAGGCAGAAATGGTGCTAATCTTTCAAACTGCGTAGCAAAAAACAACCAAGCAAACACTACTTTTGGAATGTCTTTTGAAAAGAGCTCAAAAATTGGACGTTCCTCTGGAAAATCACCTCTTTGGCACATGCTTGATTTGCCTGGTTGTACTTCTACAGGCAGTGCCAGTGAGCATGTGCAAGACATTTGCATACTAACACTTCCAATTGTGCTTCCTGTCGCCATGTCATAACTTGACAACAGTGCAAACACCACCCTTGTGATGCTCTTTTCAACTTTTTTTTCCCCCCCCAAGCAAGCTGGAACCAGACGTGCAGCCTTCTCAATTTGTTCTAAAACCTTGCCGGACCATTGGGAGGCAACTTCTCTGCTCCTCTTTATGTCAACATTTCTCCTCATCCCTGCTGTACTTTATTCAAAATATTCCCTGACCAGGAATCGAACCCGGGCCGCGGCGGTGAGAGCACCGAATCCTAGCCACTAGACCACCAGGGAAGAGCTGTCAGGGGCGCTGAAACCATGAGCTCTCCCAGCGGTTCTTAACCGCGATCAGTCCTTTACTAAAGCCGGTGTTAACGTCTACTATGCTAATGTTGTAGGAAATGTATTGTTGCGCATTATCCCTGAAAAATGTTTCCATGAAGTTCCACAGCGCAGATGTTGAGGCTCACTAAGTCTTTATTCTAGTGGCGGGGATTCTGGTCTGGTTTGGAAGATTAGCACCATTTCTGCCTTTGTGCCAATCTTTTGGCACCATGCCAAATGAGAGAGACTCCTTGAAGATTGTAAAAGTGCTTGTTCTTGGTTCCCCACCCAATGCAAGAAAAAGCTTTAAGACATCTACCATTTCTCACATTGAAAAGCTTTAATCCGAAATCGGTGTCTGTGTCCATCTTGTATCATCAGCAAAAATGCATGGGTCCAAGTACAGATCTGTGAGTTACCCCACTGGTAACAAGACGTCACTCTGAATATACCCCATTTACTACAAGCATCTGTAATCTACTAGCTGGGAGTCAAAAGCTTTACCGAAATCTAGATACCCAATGTGTGCTGCACCACTCTGATCAATTATTTTAGTCAACCAATCAAGAAATTCAATAAGATTAGATATCCGGTCTTCCTGGAGTAAAAACCTATGTTGCTTCTGAACTTGAAACCCATGTGACTCTAAATCCTCACCAATCCTATCCTTTAACATAGTTTCTATTAATTTTTCATCTACTTATATAAGACTCACCGGCCTGTAGTTCCCTGACTCCTCCCTACTGACTTTCTTGTGAATGTCCGCTTGTGAATGGAAATTAGCGGCACAACGTCCGCTAATTTCCAATCTTCTGGGATGACTCCCGTTATCGGTGACCTCTTAAATAAATCCATTAACCGCTTTGCTAGTACACCACTAAGCTCTTTGAACAACTTTGGGTTTATCCCATTAGGCCCCATGTATGTATGTATGTATTTCTGTGTATAAGTATGTATGTATGAATGTTTTTTATGTAGCATTAATTTTTACATACACTTGAGAACATCCACAATCTCACATAAATGCTTTAATGTACTTCCTCTTTAGCACCTGTCCTCACGATGACCTTCAAACCTGACATGGGCTACATTGTATTGAAGGATATGCTATCTCAAGGGGCGCAATAGGTCATTTTTCTTCATATCAGTAGATCAGGTTTAAATAGTTGGACTGTTCAACTAAAATACATTTGAGAAAACATTTCTTCTTAAACCACTTGAGTATAATTAGACATCTGGTCTCTTTGGAGCCGCTTCTTAAGCCAAAAGGGAACCTCCCGAGGATCCTTTAGGATATGGCAGTAGAGAATGGAAAAAACTATAAAAAGCATAACATTAAAAGCCGGGAAAAATAGTCTGCTCAGAAAAGGTAACAACGGTCGTCGCAGCAGCCCAAGAACATATGGGGGAACCCAGGCACTTGGTAAGAGATATGTTCATTGATGACATTGGCATTTAGGCATAAGGAAACGTAAGCTGAAGGATAAAGATACATATTACATATTAAGCAAATTTACAATGAACATAGTCTGAATACTGTTTTGCAGATTATTTGGACATATATGTGATGTGATTGTATGAATGGTGGAATTCATACGTGTTTGGGTCATGGTAAGTCTACTATAACATAAAGCCGGGGTTCTTCGCGAGAAGAAGAATGGGCAGACTTGGTGGGACAATTGACTCCTACTTGCCATTATGGTCTATAGTCCTTATTTAATAATCACAATGTTAGATTAGTGACTAATCGATAGTCCTCTAAATCTTGAAAGGCTAGAGATATATTTCAAAGGCTGAAAACATGTAGTATCAAAATATTTTTAAGATGTTAGACTTTTTTTCAGCCGTCTAAATTTGTAAACAATATAAAAAAGTAGCCACCCCATCCATATTGTGGTTCCTTATCTCTCGCTGCCTTCTTGGCTTTAGCTTTGCTTACTATTAAATCTGTCTAGACATTACTAGACTCGCCCTTGTAAAGCTTGTTGCGATGTAACGTGAGTGGGATTTTAATTTTTGTTTTCATGACCGTGTCCTAAAAAAAACCCCTAACATGGAAATAATAACAGATTTGCACTTGCTTTTCTTATAAATGATTTTATGCCGGTTAACAAATTTTGTGTTTCACAGATTTAATTTTTCGTGCATTTATTTTTACATGAAAGTCGGGAGATCATCAGAATAAGACAACGGTCAATGACTTCTGGATTATAGGATCTGAGAACAGCAACAACTCTAAAGTCATGCTCTTTCTTTTGTTACTAATATGTTATATTATAACGTTTTCTGCTAATTTCACCATCATATTACTGGTCGTCGTGTGTCGCCACATCAGAGCTCCGATGTACTTCTTCCTCAGCCACCTGTCTTTCAACGACATCCTTCTCACCACAACCATTGAGCCTGAAATGCTCCAGATTATATTAAGAGAAGGAAGCTCTATTTCTCTGTCTGGCTGCTTGACCCAATTCTACTTTCTCTCTGCATGTGTTGTAAATGAATGTTTCCTCCTCACTGCGATGTCCTACGATCGATATTTGGCCATCTGTAACCCATTGCGTTATTCCTCCATCATGGACCTCAAACTTTGTACTCTATTGGCAGCTTTATCTTGGGTATGTGGGATGCTGTTGATGCTATCACATCTTATTCTTTTGCAGAAGATGACATTTTGTGGGTCCAATATAATGAACTATTTTTATTGTGACCTAGTTCCACTTCTCAAACTTTCTTGTTCAGACACATCGGCTAATGGAACTGTAAATGCCATCAACTCTATCCCCATATTATTTCTGCCATTAATTTTTATCTCTGCAACTTATATAAACATTATTCTTGCCATCATGCGGATTTCTGCCCCAGATGGGAGAAAAAAGGCCTTCTCCACCTGCAGCTCCCATCGAACGGTGGTCTGTATGTATTATGGCACTATAGTGCTCAATTATTTGGTTCCTTTTAAGGAGCAATACTTGGGGTTGCAAAAAATGGTTTCTCTGTGTTACACCATTGTAGCCCCACTATTGAACCCCTTTATCTACAGCCTAAGGAATGAAGAGATTATAAGGGCAATAATGAAATTCATCTTTCAAAAAAATGATATAAAGTGATTTTTTTTATATAAAGTAGAACTTTGAAAGTATCATTTATCCAATGCGTATGTTTAAGCATTTCATAGCCTATGGATAATTACAAAATTATTTCCTATTTTAAATGGTACCATTTTAACTGAATGTGGACACAGAAAGGTTTGAGTTAAACACTTCTTTGTTGTAAATTCTCTAACAGACAAGTTGTCATTTAAGTTAAAGGGTTAATTAAAATGACAAAATGTGATATTCATTAACTTTTAACCCTTTGCGGTCCTATGTCGGAATTTATCCGACTAAATGTTTTAGCACTTGTGATCCACTGTCGGATTACCTAGTGACCACTAGATGTCGCTATTATACCATAAATGGTGCAACAATGGTGAATCTGAATGTAAATTTAGTGATGATGATGAATGAATGAATGAATGAGTGATGAATTCAAATAAAGGATTCAGATTCAAGTGACGCTGGAAATGAAAACTTCAGTGATGCAAATGAAAATGTTGTTGATGAAAATAAAAATGTTGAGGACCTGATGAAATTGTGCAAAATAAAATAATGATTTTGAATAATAATGAAGTTAAACTATGTCTGGCACCCAAAGGATGCATGAGAGCATGGCCATTGTTTCCAGCATTTTTGTAAATGCACCTGGATATTTTATTTTGAGACTGCGTTTTTTTCCTTAGATCACCGCACTTTGGTAATGTATACAATAAAAAGTGAAAAAGTTTGGTAGCAAAATAAAATAGTTGCTTTGCTTGGTATTTTTATTATTTGTGATTGGAAGCTTTGATGGGCTATGATGGTTTTTTTAATCTGACTTTTTTTTAACCCATTAAGAACGGAGGATATAATATTACAGCCCTACAAAACTGTTGCAAAGGCAGACGACATGATTAGGTCCTCTTCTGCTGTCACTGAGCATTGCTAAGTAGAGCCATGATCAGAGCCGACGTTACTCAGAAGTACTCCGACAGGCCTGAATAATGCAGACAAATTTGAGGATCCTGCACCTTTTTTTTTCTTATTGAATCTGCCTGCACTTATTCTAGAAACCCTGGAGTCATAGGCGTAAGGGGAACATGACCCTGCCAGCACTACAGGACGGTGCACATGGTATTAGGGCAGGAAAGGGCCCCCCTGGACGGTCAGGAAGGGGGAACATGACTGCTGTCCCCCTGCCTGGGGTCAGTAGTTCATGGTCCGGTTCAGGATGTGTGTTGCAACATTGTTGCTTTAATGTACTGGGGAGGAATAAAGGGGAAACTTTCCTTGTTCTGACCTTCAGTCATTTGACACTCTGGATGAGCTTCCGTCCCACCCTCCCCTGTTTTTTCTGTATTTGTTGTGATTTTTGTTCCTGTGCTGGTGTCGGTTTTTCTTTTCTTTTAGTCACAGCGGGAAGTCATGGCTGCCCCTTTGCTTGGAATATCCGGTGGCTGGAGAAGACTTGGGGAGACGAGTTCTGCGGAGGCTGATGGTACCCAGAACGAGAGCTCTTGGTAATGTTTGGGGTATCTGCCTGTCGGTAACACGACAGCTGGCAGGATGGTTATGTTTATGGTTACAATGTGCTGGTTCATGATGTTTAATAAAGCTGTGGCCAATGCCCTTACCCACAAACTGTGTCGTCTTCTCTTTGGGTGGGGATGTGGGCTTTGGTCATGCTTGGTTTGGTGGCTTGGGTCTAAGCAGTCAAGGGGTTAACCCAGCAAGGGTCAGCACGAGGAGAGAATGCACAGGGAACGAGGGGGAAGTCACAAGGAACGTGACTGTAGGGGAAGGGCACAGGGCTATAAAGCCCCTCTAAGCACACGTGCAGGGGGCAATTACAAAACACCACAGGAGCAGTTTCCCGCCCGTCCTCCCCTTTTGTTTTTTGGCCGTGTGTTTCCGTGTTGGCTGTGTGTTTTCTTTCCCTCTTTCCCTCTTTTTCTGCTTCTTTTGCAGGATCCGTTTTCTTTGCTGATGGCGGAGGAGTTCCCTGGAGAAGTTTGAAGGATAATGGGAGTGGCGAGTTGATGGTTTTGGTTAGAGGTTAGAGTTAATGCCCTCCCTGTACAGGATTAAGCAAAGCGTTAAGGTGGAGCTCCCCTATCCGACCCGCGGTCGCTTGGGCGATTGTGGTATCCGGCGGAAGGGGTAGTGTGAAGCCATTGTTTGTGTTTAGGTTGGGAACCCTCAGCTGCTTGTACACAGGTGTACAGAAGACTGTATAGTATTTATACAGAAGTTATGATTAAAGTGTTTTTTACAATTTATAAGATGTTAAATAAAGTTATTTCGAGACATTTGTTAAATAAATGTCTCGGCCTTTTCTAAATCCAAACCTGCTGGTGTCTGTCTTTTATTTCGGGTTTGGGATATGGGGAACCTCCTGGGTAAGGGCAGTGCAAGGGTCAAGTCTATCAGAGTACTTCTGCAAAAGAGTGGAGTCACAGGGACAAGCTCTCCCCGTTCCTCCAATGCGGGAGTGCGCCAGGGGACCTGGTTCACAGAGGCCCAGACAAAGAAAGAAGACAGGGGGGAAGCATGCCAAGACTGAAGAACAAGGAGACAGAGGGAGAAAAGTGGTGGGGTGGAGAAGGTAGGGAGACATTGAGAGTGAGTATGAGAGCCCGTGACATAGCGTTAGAGAGCATGAATAAGAAAGTGAGTGAGGGTTCCTAATTTTTTTAGCCCATCTGCATAGGTCTACTGTCCAGGCTTTCCTTGATCTGGATATGGTTAGTAGAGGGGCTAAGACATGATCTGTGTCCATTGTGCAACATGTTTGCTTTGTAGACCTGCCAAGGAGCTGCATAGCCTGACCGACTACCTCTGCTGATTTCTGCTCCCTTAGCCTAGAACAACACACTCTTTCCCAGTCACTAGCCGCGACTCGGTGTAGGGTATAAACAAAATGAAGACGGCTTTATTTTTCCCACACATGGGTGGATATTGCCAGCAAAGCACACGTTAACATAAATCAAGATATTGGGAGACAATGGGTACACAACCGCCCCCTTAATCTGTCCTTAAGAGACAATAGGATCAGTACAATGGGGTCCCAACCTCCACTCTATTAATGGCCTAAATCTGTTCCAGGGTTTGGCCGGGGTAAATGTCTGTGGTGGTGGAACGAGGGGAGGGGTGGGACACACAGGGGAAAAGTAGTTGCAAAGCATCATCTGTGTTGGCGAAGATCAATATCAGCATTCCACAGTCCTCAGAGTCTCTAATATTTAGGAAATATGGTAAAACCTGTACAAGGGGGGGAAATCAGTAGAAAACGTCCCCTTGTACCTACACAGAGAAGTCCTTACAAAGCCAGGGCCCATAGTCGTTAGGGGGGAGGCTTGCTCTCAGGCCTCTCCAGTGGTCCCAGTGAGGGAGGCTTCCGTCACAAGATCCATCCAAGCAAATGGTGTATTGTGCAGCCAATTGTACTCCTCTGTTACCACATCCTTTGGAAACCTCTCTCGTCTCACAGGCTTCTACTAGACGCCATCTTGCTCAGCTTCGTTCTGACCCAGAACACTTCTGTTCACTGCGCTGTCTTTTCTCGGCGGTGCTTCACCCATCAATCACGGGGTTCAAACCCGGAGAGTTCCCACCAAGAAACTCTCAGGTTAGTGAAACGTTTTGTGAGTGTTAGCATGTGACGGCAGGTGGCTGGAATTGAGTTTGGTCAACTGAGCTAACCCTTATCCCAATGGTCAAGAAAACTCTGACAACATCTAAATAAGATGTAAATATATGTTTCCCGATTATAACAAACGATGCCATTTTCTCTTTGCATATTCTATACACAAGGTTCTTTCCCTGAAACTCTCTTTAGAACACCCATCCCTCGTGTCCTTCTACGGAAATCTCTCCACAGTTACCTCGTTTAGAAAAAAAATATAAATATACTCACAGCGCATAAACACAGACACAGACTAAATAAAATCTATTCAACATTTATCAGCAGGAGACAGGTAAGACCATTATTTAAAATGTACATGTCTCTAATTCAAATTACATTTGTAAAGTAGGTATCAGCTCGTTTTTTTAATATGTGTGAAGTCATTTCAATAATCTTTTTTTGGTCAATTTTGACCTTTTTAACCCCTTAATGCCAAAGCCCGTAGATGTACGGGCTCAAAATGCATTGTTTTCAATGGGTATAGGGAGCGTCCATTGTCCTTAAGGGGTTAATCACATTTATGCCGACATATTTATATTTATGCAACAGAAAGCTGGCAGTAACGTGTTCTAATTTACTATTGCTTTGCTTTCTCTTTGTATTAGGTGCCTATTTTGTGCTGTTTTCCTTTCAGATTTTATCACGGATCTTGTATTAACCAATGTCGTCCCAAAGTCGAATTTTTTCATTTGACTGAACTCCGGCCATTCAGGATTTTACAGATCATACTTCAGGTTTTGTCAATATGATAATAGATTTTCTTTCAACATGGATCATCTGTCTTGTATTTTTATGGTTGTCACCATGAGCTGAAGGGGAATGGAGAAAGAAGTAAGTCTTCGGCAAATTCCTAGGTAATTGTTAAATAACTGCTTTGGTTTTTCAAGGATATATAAATCACGTGTTTTTTTTTTAAAAAAAACCTGTCTGGAGTGATGTCATATCCCGCTACTTTTAGCAACTAATATTTGTTTTCCCAGATTTTTTAATACTCATGGATTTTTTTTTGCATAAAAACATTTGGGAAATCTTATGAACAAGACAACCATCGATGAATTCTGGATTCTGGGATTTCAAAACATCCCCAATAGTAAAATCATGCTCTTTTTTTTGTTTCTAATAATTTATCTTTTAATATTATCGGCTAATTTCACAATCATATTTCTGGTCTTCACAAGTCGCCAAATCAACGCTCCGATGTACTTCTTCCTCAGCCACCTGTCTTTCAACGACATCCTTCTCTCCACAACCATTCAACCTGAAATGCTCCACATTATATTGAAAGGGGGAAGTTCTATTTCTCTGTCTGAATGCTTCACTCAGTTTTATTTTTTTTCAGTATCTGTTGTTAATGAATGTCTCCTCCTCACCGTGATGTCCTACGACCGATATTTGGCCATCTGTAACCCATTGCGTTATTCCACCATCATGGACCTCAAACTTTGTATTCTTCTTGTAACTTCATGTTGGGTGTGTGGGATACTTATCGCTTTACCACATATTGTTCTTTTCGACAAGATGACCTTTTGTGGGTCAAATATCATGAACCATTTTTATTGTGACCTTCTTCCACTTCTTAGGCTTTCTTGTTCAGACACATCAGCGAACGAAATAGTAAATGCTGTTAACTCTGTCCCAATGGCATTTCTACCACTAATGTTTATCTCTATAACTTATATAAACATCATTCTCGCCATCATACGGATCTCAAATTCCGATGGACGACAAAAGGCCTTCTCCACCTGCAGCTCTCATCTCACCGTGGTCTGTATGTATTATGGGACCTTGTTGTTTAATTATCTGGTTCCACCTAAAGGCCAATACTTAAGTTTCCATAAAATGGTTTCTGTGTGTTATACCGTTGTGACCCCGCTGTTGAACCCTCTTATATACACCCTACGGAACGAAGAGATTAAACGGACAGTAAGAAATCTTATCTTTCAAAAAGTTCTATAAATTAACCCCTTAAGGGCAATGGGCGGTCCCGAAACCCATTAAAAACAATGCATTTTGAGCCCCTACATGTACGGGCTTTGTCATTAAGGGGTGAAAAATGATTTCTGAAGAACCACTATGAAAGTTTAGCATAAACTAAAGTCACGACATCAAGTATATAAAAGTACTAAATCCTGCATGTTTTAGTATGAGCAGCCATGCTTCTTTTCTCTAGTTTACATAATAATAAGATTAACTTGCTAGCTTTTACAGTTATATTATTTACATAAGATTTAATCTTCTTATTATTCCTCTATCCAGCAACAATCGGTATGATAGTCATGAAGACCTAGAATGAAATATTTAATACATTTATGTGTGGGTTGTTTTTTGGGGGTTATGTACAAAGTTTAATACCTACCAAGCACACGTGGAATTGACGGATCCAAAAAATGGATATAATTTCCAAACGGAATAATGCCTTATCCAAGTAAAAAAGGGGTAATGTCTTTAAAGTATCCATGTTCTCACTTCTTCTTTCTTCTCGCGTCCTCTTTTTCCAATGAAAGGGGTTTTGCACCCAATGAAAGCCAAATCTAGGGGTACCTGGTGGTAATGGGGACGTACCTAGGTGTAGTGCTTCAGTTTTGTTAATATTGATTTTAAATTCTATTACTGATGACGTTTTGGGGGGTCAATTTGTAAATGCTGTTATTTTTTTGATGCCCTAGATGAAAGCGATATTCAGAGCAAAGGGGCCAACGCTAGATTAAAAAGGAGTAGTGTCAAAGGGCACCCCTGGTGGACCCCTTGGACCAGACATCACTCTGGAATCCAGTCCATTTGGTTAGAACTGTTTTTGGGTGGGTGTATAGAAAATTCTGTCCAAACTGTTGGTAGGTTATTAATTCTGGGAAAATGAACTATTACTATAGTCCGCCTTGGTTCATAAGAGAGAGATTGGTAGGTAGGACTACACCCTAGTGTGGTCTTTATTTGAATTTGGTATTTCTATAGTTCTTGATTGGGTTAAGGATTGGGTTATTGGGATTGGGTTGATTGGGCATCATATGGGGGGGAAAGTATTTTGTAATATTCTGTCGGGAATCCATTTGGACTGGGAGCCCAACCATTGGAGAGGGATTTGGTTGCCTGACTCACATCCTCCTCTGTTACGCTAGAGTTTAGAAGTTCCTTCTGATCATTAGTTAGTTTAGTTCATTTTGCCTCTTGAAGCGGTTTTATTCCTAGGTCTTTGACACTTTTATCTGCAGTATGTAGTGCTTTAAAGTAGTTAAAGTCTGAAGTTGAGGTTAGTGTGTCTCCTTTGTCCAGGACAATTTTATAAATATCATGTTTGGGGGTGCGAGGTTTGACCAGCAGTTTCCCTGCTTGATTTCCCCATGTAATTTTTTTTTTTGGGATTTATCCTTGACAATATTGTATTTGAGCAAAGTTTTTTTTTTTTTGCAATGCTCATGCAGTGAGTTGTATTTAGTGTACGATGATTTGTGTTGTTTAGCTTTGCAATGATGTACTAGTATCACTTAGTAAAGCCCAAAGGATGAGGTTGTGAATGATGATGTTTTGCGAATTTGAACGCGACCAGAAAACATTGAAATACCTATTTCTTATTTTTTTTTATTTTTTTTTTTGCAGATTATACCTTATCCATAATTACATGTTTCCAATTAATAATTACCTATTTCTTATTATAGTTTAGTTCATATCACTACCATGCTCTTGACGATTCTGTGAAACATTGGGGGTAGTAGAAGCATTACTAAGCACTCATCTACATACACCAGACAAGCCAGAAATATTGTGGTGGTGCTGCTATGGATTCTGGGTAGGCACATGCAAACAGGGTAACAGATGATCACCTTTCGCCTCTATATCCACCTTATGCATGGATCCCACGTTATGGTGGGCTAAAGGTAATGCAAAACCCTTGTCGAGTTCTGTCTTAAGGCTGTGGTACAGCGGACATTTATTCTCAAGGGATCCATGTAATAAGTGGAGGCGAAAGGTGATCTTTGTTGACCTTATTTGCATATGCCTACCCAAAATGCCTTGTGTTTGTGGCAGCACCATGATATTTCTGAGGGAAAAACAAGCTTTCTGACTTGTCTGGTGGATGTAGAATAGTGTTTATTAATGCCTTTGCTACCCCCTTATTTTTACGTGGAAGGGGTTTCCTTTGTAATCACCCCACTGTAACTTTGTTAGTGAAATATGGCTGTCTAATGCCAAGATTCTCTATGTGTGTCATTTCATTAAGGTCAGACATGGCTTCTGACTGTATTTGCCAAGTACTCTTAAGTAAGGCACGTTTGTCCTAAAATGAGAATTCTAACCTTCATAAAGCAACCTCCTAATGACACTAGTCCTAGTGGCCTGGCTGTTAACTCGTGCCTGTGCCGGGAGGTCCTGTACCCTGACCGGGTGCACCAGCCAAATGTTGCTTCCTTCCCGAGACTTCGGTGATTAACTGCTAGACAGAACTAGCGGTACAGAAATGAAGCGGGGCATTGGTAACGTAGCTGACCGAAATCTAGCTGATGCAGCGTATGTACTGTCCTGACAAGGACAGTAAGTGATTATAGCAGCCCACCCCAAGCATCAGACAGAACTCATCTTGAGGTGAAAAACAAAGAACACTTTATTGTGAAAACACACAGCCTTATATCCAAACTCTATCAGATTAGGAGATAATCCCCTTGCCACAAACAATACCCCTAAATAACCCTAAATCATTGTCTGAGCCCCACCACAAGTGCTATATGTAACGATTGGATGAGGAGGACCCTGGATGGCAGAGTGAGCCATGAACCAGGAGTAGCCAGGAGAGCTGGAACCGAGAATCAGGTCTGGTAACCAGTAAAGCGGGAAGCCGAATCAAATCCAGAAGAGTAGTCAAACAAGCTGAGTCAATACCAATGATCAGAGAACAGGAGCCAAATCAGAAAACAGGAGCAAAGTCAGCAAATCAGTCACAGTAACTTGCACAGGAAAACACCAGAATACACCAACCAAGGGTGGCTCAGAAGAGGAAGCTCTGGTTTAAATAGGGAAAGGTGGTGGTGTGTCCTGCACATGCTGGCGCAGTGCTACAAGTTTGCCGGGTGGTCAGCCACACGGTGAAGACGCCGACCGGGTAGCGGTGGTACTCGGGAAGCTGCCTGAGGAGGAAGCGGAGTGGGACCGGCCACGGAGCGGGACCGGAGATGCAGGTAAGGCCTTACACTATATTTGTGCAAAATAACGCTCTGGCAGGCACTCCTGACAATCCTAGCCAACAAACAGTTCCAGAGTATTACGGCCTGATCAGGTACATGGCAAGGGGAATAAAGACCCAATGGATCCGGGTGACACAAGGGTGGGATTATGCTCCTAGGCTCAACCAAGACAGGTAAACATAAGTGAAAAAGGGGTTAAAAGTCCTGGTTATGGCATCATTAAACATAATTTTTTGTTTCTGAAGAATTAAAGAGAAACAACTCCAGTTTCTACCATCTCAGCTTTTGGAAGGTATTGAAGTGGTACAAATTCTCGGTAGGTAATGATAAAAAATGATAATGATAATGATAAAAAAATCTCCTCTCCTGGCCGTGTGAAAAAGGGGTAGAGTTATGCCTGTGGTAGGCCAGAGGATGAGGAGTTATGACTATAGAAAGCCCAAATGGGAATGTGCATTTCAAAGGTAAATACCAATATTTGGTCAGAAAACCAAAAGTTTCCCCAAAATACATATTTGGTTCAAGGGCCTGTCTTCAAATGGTGGCCAGCAGAGGGCTTGGACATTATATTGTATCTTGTCTTGAAGACAATGTCTACACACCATTGCATACAAGTAAACATTGCATGGTATCTTCATGTGCAAGCAATGTCACTTCACCATGGTATAATGGCAACGCATTGGAAAACCAAATAAAGGTGAGAGAGAGAGACACACATAATTTGGCTTCCAGTGGTTGTTGTACATAGTCAAGAGAAACCATGATAAAAAAGTCAAAATATGGCCAGGCCAAAAGGAGCATTCTAGTGGTCTCCATAATAAAGGTTTCATTTTTGTAGTATGTTTTTTTAGTATTTTGCCCCCAAATGGTTTTTATACAAGATATATTATTTTTTCGCTTATATTTGCACAAAGAGAGACTTTGTGAGTTGGGTGTTCACCCTATAAGAGGCCCCTGTTTTATCTCAATGGTTTTTTGTGCTCACTTTACGTGGAATGTCACTTTATCGTAATCTTCTTTCGAATAAATAATGCTTTCTCAATTTGGATCAGCTGTTTCATGATAATTTTTCACAACAACATTAAGCAGAGATACTGTTGGTAATGGATCCTGGTACCCCCGAAGGGGCATATCCACTAAAGTTGTCTTCCTCCGCAACTCTGACCGCTGAACCTTTCGCTTATTATTATTATCATCACATACCTTCCCCTCAAGAGACACCAGCCGAGATTCAATGCTTGAGGGTAAATTCATGTAATGAGTTTAATGGGAAACACACTGGTATTTAAAACATTACAAAGGGGTAATTTACATACAAAACACATATAGTTCTCAATCAAGCCCTCTTTTGCACACGGATCAGTATTTACACTCAGCCCAGTTCCGGGTCACTATTGTAGTCTGTGGGGAAGATGGTAAACATGAGAAGTTCCCTGACGTTTGGATGAAACCAGTTTAAAATGGCTGGATATCAGTTCTTGGGGCAAATACTGGCCATTGAGGTTTCTGTCCTGTAAGTCATGGCCCGATGGGAAGTAAAACCGCACATAAACCCCCCTTCCTCAAATGCAGGTACCCCAAATCTGTGCCCGAGCTCCACAGTCTTTAGAGTCTGTGGAACTTGGGAAAACGTGGCAGGGGGAAGAAGTAGTCCCAACAGACCCCTTGCACCCACCTCCCCAAAAACAGAACCCCCTGCGAGGCCAGGGCCCATAGTCTGTAGGGAGGTTGCTGGCCCCCAGGCCCCTCCAGGAGCCCAGGGCATGGAGGCTTCCGTGACACTGTTACCGCTGTAAAGAAAAACAATTGACTTCACAACCTCAACCAGAAAGTTAGGTTTCAGGCCTTTGAAATACCTTTTCCATAGTAATACAAAAGAAAAAAAAATCCAGCAAATAGAAAAAAAAAAAAATAAAAGTCATTTTTCATGTTAAATCTGTGTAAAATAGTCATGGCGCTTCCAAGAGAGATGGCAAAATGTGAAAAACATACACATTTTGGTAAAAGTTACAAAATTAAAAGGATCTCAGGGATCCCAGACTCTTAATGATTTGAATCGTAAGTAATTGGCACCTAGTGTGAAACTAGTATCAATTTTTGGTTGGAGATGGTTTTTAGCAAAGCTTCTTTAATCTCCTGATTCCTAAGACAATATACAGTTGGATTTAAAAAGGGAGGCACCATGCTGTACAAAAGAGATATAGCCTTATTGACATTATAAGATTGTCTTTCGGATGGGACCATGTAAACCACCATCAGAGTCCCGTAGTATGTGCTCACCACGATCAGGTGAGAGCTGCAGGTGGAGAAGGCTTTCTCTTTACCACGAGATGCGGAAATTCTTGAAATTGTGGTAAAAATTGAGACATACGTGAACATGATGTAAACAAAAGGGCATATAATAATAAGAACGGACAAAGAAAAGTGGATGAGTCCAAATGTGGTTTGTTTGGAGCAAGACAACTCCAAGACGGGAGCAAGGTCACAAAAATAATGATCAATGACTAAGGGGGGACAAAACTTTAAACTTCCTACAAAGAAAGCAATGAATAACATTATTATAACTATGGCAGCCCAAGACCAAAGAGCCATTTGGATTTGAAGTTTAAGATTCATGATAGAAGAGTAATGTAATGGACGGCAGATGGCTAGATATCGATCGTAGGACATCACCGTTAGAAGAAGACATTCGGTACCTGCTGAAATGCCATAAAAGTAAAGCTGTGCGATGCATCCTATTAGGGATATTGGGCTTCCTCCATTAATTATTACATGGAGCAGGTTGGGGACTATGTCTGTGCTAAGCAGTATATCAGACAATGATAACTGAGTGAGGAAGAAATACATGGGAGATTTCAGACTCTGAACATTTGCCACCAATATAATAATCAGCACGTTCCAAACTAATGTCAAAATGTAGATTACGAGGCATAGAGCAAATATCGCAGGCTTGAACATTTGGAGGTTCTGGAATCCTAGAAGCATGAAATCTGTATTTGTTGTTTGGTTCATTTCACAATTATCCTGTAAGAGATGGAAATAATTGAGTAAATATTATACGGTAGAACTTTGGTTTAAGTTGTCCCATTACAACAGTGAATTGAAGGATGATTAACACGCAGGAACATGGTATTATTATACCATTCCTGAGCACCACTTATACCATGCAGCATATAAAAATCATGCACAATAGAACGGTCCTTTATAGAACCATAGAATTTTATGGCAGATTAGATCTGCTTGACTGTTCTGCGTGTTTTTCCTGCTCCAAAGACTTGAACCTTAATCAGTCATTGGGCTTGTCATAGTCAGGAGCCACATGCCAATCCCATACATGCCTGGATCCTCTTGATCTGGTTGACTCTGCAACCTCTTGCCAGTGAAGTAAACCTCCCTTACATTATGTCTGGGACTCTGGCCTTCTACTTTTAGATTATGATCCCCACATCTTTTTAAAATATATATGAAATATGCTTCCCCTGTATTTTGTGTTTAGTATTACGCCAGCCCTCACTGTTCAATTAACACCAGATCTGCATCAATTTACAACACATCTCCATCATTCCTGTGAAATATGTTGAGTCTTCATATTATGAGAACGATGCTCTACTAAGTTTGCTAACAATCCCATCACATCTTGCAGCTTTAAAGTAATCTACTTACCTAACTGTACCTACTTACTTTGCTAGAGCAGGACCATCTTTTCCTTCCATAATACCTTAACTTGAGTTCATGTTACTTTTGTATGCTGTCAATTTTAATGTCAATGGTAATTTTCTACTTTCCTTTTGCTTCCATAAGTTAATCAACATGAAATCAACTGGCACTCCATAGATAAAATGTAATACGAAATACAGGACACCCTTTGTCGCTCTCTATCTTCTTTCTGTCTCTCTGTGTTTGTTAATTCAGATAGCCATCACTTCTCTGTAACAGATATGCCTTTATCCATATTGCAGTTTGAGGCAGGAACCATTTATCTGAACTCAGATTGCTGGACTGTCCTTTTTTTCACACAGGACTTAAATGACGTCTGTCTGCTTCAGCTTCTTACGGGCGCGTGATCGTGTCTAGGAGACATACTGGATCCTCACCAGATGGTTTGCTGGGAGTATCCTGTATAGCAGGTTATATACTGGATCTTCACCAGATGGTTTGTTTAGAATGTCGTGATATTTCTTTGGTTTATCTCCCAGAAGATGTATGCAGACACTTTTTTTCTCCACATGGTGTTCCACTTTTCTCTCTCAACTCGGTCCTCTAGTCTAACCTACAAAAACACCATCAAATTGTGCAGAAAACCATGTCATGCATCATCATTGATGATGGAAAGTCCTATCCTCCACAGCGCACTCTATGATCTGTAGTCTGTTTCTATAGTAACGGGAGGTATGAGCACTACCAGAGTTACAGTCGTTTAAGTTTACACAATAAACGTTGGCAGCTCTTTATACCCTTTGTCAGTATCAGCACACTTCTGTCATTACCCTAGGGAAGACTTTTCATAAATCACTATGGTAAGGACTCTTGTGTGCAATTAAAAAAAAAAGTTCAAGGAGAATTTGAGTCTCCTATTTTTTAAATGTTATTACTTTCAAGTAACTTTACTGAACCAAGAAAAAAGTTAATTTTCAAATATTTTGTAATAACTTTATCAGTGTTGTTCGCATTGATTACTTTTGTAACATAGTCATTTATCATGAAGTGTAACATTCTCCAATGCCACCCAACCAGGGGTAAGCATAAAGTTACTGGTGTATGGGTGCAAGGTTTGGCACTGTCCAGGTACCAAGAATCAGGACGGAAGCAGAAATACTAGTTAACACACCTTTCTTAAAAAAACTAATGGCAAACGACATATAAGCCAAAACAGGATCCAAAAACATAAACATAGAATTGCTAGTCATTGTAATAGTAGATGAAAAAAAATATGAGTAACACAACTGGACTATTAGCAGAATAGTAATACTGTAATTATTAGAGTTGGTAGAATAAATAGCAGTAGTACAATTTACTAGTTGTACTAGTAGCATTAGGAGTGATATCCGTAATAGTAGTAATGGTAGTATTAGTAGTAGTGCCGTAAGTAGTAGAAATAACTGGTGACGGTTCATAATAGAACTAATGTTGACGGAAGTGGGAGTAGCAGTAACATATTTGATATGGTAACAGTAGGCGTAGTTGTAGCATTACTATTAGTAGTAATACTATTGGTAGTAGTAAAATTAGCAGTGCTAACAGTAAAATGGTTGTAGTAGAATACATTTTTGTAGTCAAAGTAGTATTAATAGTTTCAAAGGATAGCAATCACATGACACGATAATCTCAGTAAATTTTTCTTCACTCTTGAGGCAGGCACATTGTGAAGTGAAGGCCATACTCACCGTAATAGAACCCAAAGACTTTCAATGCTGTCCTCATGGTCACAAAGAACCATTGTTTTGATGAAGACATAGAATGTCATGAACCAAGTAAGCATTGTGACTATTTTTAAAAATATCTTTCACAAGGTTTAATCAAGAACATCCAGCCCAAGTATGTTGCATTACATTTGTCACTGTTACAATCAATAGAATGATTTAAAATCACACATAATAACAAACTGGTAGAAAAGGAGAAGAGTGTCTTGCTCTTCCGAGCTTACAATTTAGTCAGTGGCTGAAGGAGAAGTCAAACAATAGGAGAGGAATGCTTGGATGGGGATTAGTTGATAGGGTCTGGATTATTTGAAGAGGTCGTTGGTCCTTCAAGTGACTTGATTATGATGATGGGTGAAAATTATAGGTGGAAAGGTGGGTTTTCAGAGAGGTCTTGAAAGCCGCATACAAGTGAACAGGGAAGGAAATTTCATAGAAAGTGTTATTACAAGATCTGTAGTTCAGGGTTGAGATGTTTGAATTTGATTCTGGAGGGAATGGTGAGCCAATGAAGTGGCCCTTTGTTTTATCTGCATGAAGATCATTAGTAAGTGAGTGCGGTCTCGGTTGAATGTCATGGACAGAAACCAAATTGTAGAGAGTCAAGCATAGAGTTTGAAGACAGGAAATCAGTTAATTGGTTATAAGCTAGTCGTTCCAGCAGCTTGGATGCTAACAGGAGAAGTGAAATTGGTAGTTAGATGGGGATGTGGGATCAAGGTTTTCTTTAGAATGGGAGAAATGATGACATATTTGGGTTGGGGTAAGCACAAAGGGATGGTAAGATATGTGAAGGTGCGGGGTCAAGGGAGGTATCCCTGATGGAGATGGGTATTAATGCCTCCATAGGCTGACCCTTTGAGAACACTGTCTATTAGTCATATGTAGCTGCATTATAAGCACTTGGCCTCCACTTTCAGGTGTAGAAACAACTGTAGACTGTCCGGCTAACGTTTCACCTTTTACCTGTGACTTCCAGAAGCCTTGCCATGGACACTGTGTCCTTGTATGGACACTTTGCCTACCATCTGTTAAAAACATCAATGACATCCCCAAACATTTACAAACATGCCCCAGACATTTCAATTATCTACCAAAGTCATCAAGGCTGGTACTTCAGTATCGGGTTATGAGCTGTTCTAATGGTCCCAGGTACTCGGGCAACTTGAGGAACCTGAGCCAAAGTACCGCACATCAGGTGTAGCTGTCCTGGAGGAGCCGCTCATGAAGCCAGTTTTTCTACAAAATATAAATAGTAATTATTGAAATATTTTTCCTTTCTTTCTTCTTCTCATCTCATGCGAGATACCATCACTCAACAACACAGTAAGTAAAGATTTCACCAAGGCAACCTTAATCTCTTGATTCCTGAGACTATATATGATAGGGTTAAAAAATGGTGTTCCCAGGGTATAAAGGAGAGATATAACCTTATTTAAATTAAATGATTGACCTTTGGTGGGAACCATGTAAATTATTATTAGAGTCCCATAGTAGGTACTCACTACTGTCAAGTGAGAGCTGCAGGTGGAGAAGCTTTTCTGTTTCCCAACCCTGGAAGAAATTCCAAAGATGGTGATGAAAATAGAGATGTATGTGAAAATTATGAACGACAATGGGATAACAGCAAATATTATACCGCAGATAAAATAAGTAATGTCAACTGTGGTATGGTCTGAACAAGACAGCTCCAGAATAGGTGCTATGTCACAGAAGTAGTGGTCAATAGTATGGGGGCCACAGAACTGTAAGTTACTTATAAAAAAAACAGTGCATGCCATTCCCATGAAGGCTACAAGCCAAGACCAAACGACCAGCTGGGATTGAAACCTTTGATCCATGATTGAGGAGTAATGGAGTGGACGACAGATGGCCAAATATCTGTCATAGGACATCGCTGTGAGAAGAAGACACTCGGCAGCTGCTGGAAAACAATATAAGGAAAACTGAATGATGCACCAAGTAACAGATATCGTGCTTCCTCCATGAATTATAAGATGGAGCAAATAAGGAACCGTGTTTGTGGTGAGAAGGATATCAGACAACGACAACTGAGTGAGGAGGAAATACATGGGAGATTTCAGGCTTCGAACCTTTACTACCAGCGCAATAATCAGCAGGTTCCCGACCACTGCAAGGATGTAGATCAAAAGAATCGGAACAAATAGCACGGGGCTGGGAATCTGGAGGTCAAGAAAGCCTAAAATTCGGAATGTCCTTACTTTTGTGGTATTGACTTCAATCATAGTCTAAAACACAAAAAGAGGAATGTAGGATTTAGTACAAGGCCCTACAATGACCCACTTATTCTAAAAATATTTAGTACATGCAATTTAATAAACTTCAGATAATATAATCTCAAAAATGTCAGATTTTCCCAACATAAACTGCGAGCAACTCACCTTCCCAATTTAAATGTTTAGATAACTTAGATGCACTCACATACACACATATATTTTGTCAGTCACACTTACTATGTTATTTCCCCGCATAGGTATTGCACTTACAGAACTGGATTAAATCATTGCCTTCTTAACCCCTTAATGACAAAGCCCGTACCTACTGCGGGCTCAAAATGCATTGTTTTCAATGGGTTTAGGGACTGCCCATTGTCCTTAAGGGGTTAAATGGGGAACACTCTCTAAAATATACAGGGATACACTCATATACATATAGAGCACATAACCATAAGCATACTGACACATATATATACAAATACGTTCTTTAGAACGGTCTCAGAGAGTGGTCTTTTTAACACTTCAAGCCCCAAAGTATAGCATAAGAGGAGCAGTTTTCCAGTTCTAGAACTAGTATATGCGAAGTAGCTTTGCGCATATACACTTTCTCAGATATTGTGCTCATCCTTTAATTTAAACACACAAAGGTATAATGATTTTCTTTCTATAACAATAATAATAACAACAATAATAATAATAATAATAATGGTCGTAAAAGTAGGAAACACAAAAAGCAATTTACTAAAGTATTTACTAAATCCTGCCATGTTAGTGTGCCTCGAGAGCTGGTATGAGGTCCGTTGCACTATATTATGACAGCGGTGTATATAACTGAATATATAATGACATCACAGTGACCGGAAAGCATCCGTACCCAAGCACCACTAACCATGCCATGGCTTCCGGCAGCCCTTAGGTGCCTATGGGTACTAACTGAAAAGTCCCCCACAAAGTTAGTCGCTGCCCATCTCTGAACAGTGGACATGGAAGTGGCTGCATCACCTACATTAGAATATAAAAGATCCACATTAGAAGAAGACACGTTAGACCTCTAGTAAACTTTCAAATCATTCCTTGTTATATCTCACTTCATATTCTCCTCTCTTATATAATGAAAACCTAAATGGGTTTCCAATTCTCATCAACAGGTATGAAAAGACATTGATAAACGTACCATCGCTTTGACCCATGCTCATATGACTCTGGGTAGGACACGACGGTCAACGTAACGATGGAATCTTTTGGCTTTCATGTTCTCCATAGATCTTTATACCTTTTGTGAAAGTCACAGAAAAGGATGACATCACACCTGTGTACGGACTCCAGGGACTCCATGGTATTAATTACTTACTTTTCTGATTCGTACAGGGAAGAAACTTTTCCAATTAGAAGAACAGAAAAGTGCTTCACAAAGTAATCATCACAAAGTTTCATCAAATGCAAGTAGCTCCTTAAGAAAACACCCCAACATTAATATCTAAACGTATTCAATTAAAAGGGAATATACTTTATTATTATTAATAATACAAATTAGACTTGTGCACTCCTGACAGCGAACCTACGGATTTCAGCTCCCGTTAACCCCTGCCATGCTGCGTTGATAACAGGAGCTGAAATCCGAAGGTTCGCTGTCAGGAGTTAAGGGCCTTTAACTCTTGTTGAGGGGAGACAGGGCAAGTCAGGAGTTAAAGGGCCGTGCAAACCCTGCAGGTGACCAATAGACTCACTCGCACAGCCCTTTAACTCCTTACGGCGCAACTTTGAGCCAAGTTGCGGCACCAGGATTGCCTGTCTATTGGTCACCTGCAGGGGCCTCAACCAATTGGTTGATGCCAGAGGAGGCCCTTGCAGGCGACCAATAGACTCACCATGGTCTCCCCGGTTCAAGAGTTAAAGGTCCGTAGAAGCGACTCTGTTGGTCTTCGTACGGATCTTTAACTCTTGGAGCGGGAAGACCAGTGGTTTCTGCCGGCCAAGTTGCTGCACTAGTCTGTACAAGCGACTCTATTGGTCACCAGCAGGTCGCTCATCTGCCATTAGCCAATGAAGTACAGGTGCACTTCATTGGTTGATGGCAGAGGAGGCCCCTGCCGGTGACCAATAGAGTTGCTCGTACGGATATTTAAAATGCTGAGTAGTGCGTATCGCGTTAACCCCGTATTAACCCCTTCTACAAAAACCAGCAAAAAAGGAAGAAAAAAAAACGAACAGAAAGAAGGTGCACGGATATTCGCCCGAAGCCGAACACAGGAATGGGC
>VKOC01004584.1:0-21848 GCA_009364415.1 Spea multiplicata
CAGCTGGTGGATAGGTTAGAGAAGTTTAAATAGCCCGGGGAGGCGTTCCCCGGCGTCCGTGACGTAACCGCGCCCACCGTCGCCATAGCGACGCAACGGAATCCAGGCGGCGGTCAGCCGCATAAATAACTTGGGTCCTAATTTTTTCGATGGCACCTGCAGGCGCAGGTTACTTGTGGACAACCAGACTTTGTCACCGCAACGGTAGGTTGGCGGGCTGGATCTATGACGATCTGCATATAATTTGTATGTTTTACGAGCCTTGATCAGGTTCTCTTTCAGGGTTCGAAATTGTCTGGCGAGAGCGGTGACTCGGTCCGTAATTCCAGGAACCGTAGGTCCGGTGGGTAGGCCCGGAATCATGGTAGGGTGGTATCCGTAGTTTGCAAAAAATGGTGACATTTGTATGGAACGTTGTTTTTGGTTGTTGTAGGTAAATTCCGCAGAGGGGAGGAACTGGAGCCAATCATTCTGGAGGTGAGTGGTATAACACCTCAAATATTGTTCCAATATTTGGTTTAAACGTTCTGTTTGACCGTTGGTTTGAGGATGAAAAGCCGTGGACAGCGTGGGACGAATGTGCAGATTACGACAGAAGATCTTCCAGAAGCGTGATGTGAATTGTACCCCTCGGTCAGAAGTGATGGTCTGTGGTAGTCCATGGAGCCGAAAAACTGTATCCAGGAACAAGGTGGCCGTGGTCGCTGCTGAGGGAATCCCAATGGTGGGAATAAAATGTGCCATCTTAGTAAATCTGTCTACCACCACCATTATTGTGTCGTGTTTCTTTGAGGGTGGTAGATCAACAATAAAGTCCATAGAAATTTTTGACCAGGGGACCTACGGGATAGGTAACGGGCGGAGGAGGCCTACCGGTTTCTTGCGTGTGGTCTTGGTTCGGGCACAGGTGGTACATGAGCGGACAAACGAGGTAACGTCCCGATCCAGTGAAGGCCACCAAAAATGACGTCGGACGAGATCTAGGGTCTTCTTAATGCCCCCATGTCCAGAAAGGAGGGAGTCATGACAGGTTTGTAGTACCCTTAGACGGGCTGGTCGTGGTACAAATATCATGCTACGGTAATAGAGAAAGTTCCTGGTACGACGGATAGGAGGATGTGTTCTTGGTATTGGCACACCACGGGATGAAGTACGGATGTAGTCCATAAGGGGTGGTTGGAGAGTGAGAAACAAATTGGATGGAAGAATGGTATCGGACTGACTCTTAGGGTGATGTGAAGTAATTGGTATTCGGGACAAGGCATCTGCTTTAAGATTTCGGGATCCAGGGCGGTAGGTGATGTGTAAATTAAATCTTGTAAAAAAGAGAGCCCACCTTGCCTGTCTCGGGCATAACCTACGTGCAGAATGGAGATACTCGAGGTTCCGATGGTCGGTATAAACCGTCACGGGGTGTGTGGTACCCTCAAGAAGATGACGCCAAGCTTCTAGTGCCTGCTTGATGGCCAACAATTCTCTATCCCCCACACTGTAGTTCATTTCTGAAGTGGTGAGTTTGCGAGAATAATAGGCTACTGGGTGTAGACTCTGTTTTTCTCCATGTCTCTGGGATAAGATTGCCCCTACGGCTACATCCGAAGCGTCTACTTCCACATAAAAGGGTTCAGCAACGTTGGGTTGAATGAGAATAGGAGCCGTGGTAAAATACTGTTTCAAGATGTCAAACGCCTTCTGAGCGTCAGGTGACCATGTGAAATGAGAGGACTGGCGAGTAAGTCTCGTGATGGGTGCGATGACATGAGAGAAGTTTCGAATGAATTTGCGATAGTAATTCGCGAAACCGATGAAGCGTTGGATCGCTTTTTTATCAGAGGGTATCGGCCATTCCAGTATTGCTGACACTTTCTTAGGATCCATTTGTAGACTCCCCGGCGTGATAATGAACCCCAGGAATTCTATTCGGGAGGATTCGAATTGGCATTTCTCTAATTTAGCATAGAGATGATGTGAGCGTAGGCGTTTGAGGACCAGTTTAACCTGATCCCGATGTTCAGACAGAGTTGATGAAAAAATGAGGATGTCATCCAAATAGACTACCAGAAATATGTCAAGGTAGTCCCAGAACACGTCATTAAGAAAATGTTGAAACGTCGCGGGAGCGTTACATAACCCGAAAGGCATTACGAGGTACTCAAAGTGTCCATAGCGACTTCGAAAGGCGGTCTTCCACTCGTCTCCCTCTCGTATGCGAACTAGATTGTAAGCCCCCCGGAGATCAATTTTGGTGAAGATGTGTGCATCTTTCAGTCGGTCCAGAAGTTCAGGAATAAGGGGCAACGGATATCTGTTCTTTATAGTGATCTTGTTTAATTCACGATAGTCGATGCAAGGGCGTAAACTGCCATCTTTTTTTTCTACAAAGAAGATTCCTGCACCGGCGGGGGAGGTAGACGGACGAATAAAACCCTTGGCTAAATTTTCTTGGATATAGTCTTTGAGGTAACGTAGTTCAGGTTCTGATAACGGAAATATTCTGCCAAAGGGAATGGGAGCTTCTGGGAGAAGATCGATAGGACAATCATAAGTCCTTTGGGGAGGAAGAGAGTCGGCTCCTTTCTTATCGAATACGTCCCTGAATTCTGCATATTGCTTGGGGAGACGTAGGACCGGAGAAGGGGATGAATCGTCAGGGAGTAACAGGATTGATTGGCAATTGGAGAGACAACGAGTGCGACAAAAAAAAGATTGGAAGGAGAGGGTGCCTGTGGCCCAGTTTATCGTAGGATTATGAAGCCTCAGCCAGGATAGTCCGAGAATAATTGGGAACATAGGTGATGAGATCAAGTCAAAGTTCAGATGTTCCATATGATTATTTCCCAGTAGTACCTGGAGTCGTGGTGTTTCTTGGGTGATGGGTCCAGAGGATAGCGGAGTCCCATCTACTACTTGGATATGTATTGGAGCTGCTTTGGTCAATGTTGGTATGTGCAATTGCTTGGCAAAGTCTTGATCCATAAAGCAGCTACTGGCACCGGAGTCAATGATGGCAGATACTGTAGTAGAATTACTGGTCCACTGCAAAAACAAAGGAATGGATAGGTGAGGAGACCCATCTCTAGGAAAGGAACTCAAGCAAACTGTAGTATGTGTGGGCTTACCCTTTGGAGGGCGTCGAGGACAGGAGTGGATCAGATGCCCGGGTTCACCACAGTATAGGCACAGATTGTTCCTCCTCCGACGGGTTTTCTCAGCTTCGGATAGTGGGCCTCGTGCCAATCCGATCTGCATCGGTTCTTCCGGAGGGGGCATGATCGCTGGTAACCGGAGAGGAGGAAGGGTAGGAACCGTAGGAGTAGTATGAGGCACAGGAGGAAGGAGGCGTCTTGGGGCAGGAACGGCTGAAGCTGCGCGTTCCAGGCGTCTTTCCCGAAATCTGCGGTCAAGCTGAATGGTCAGATATATTAACTCCTCTAATGAATTGGGAATACCCACACGGGCCAGCTCATCCTTTAAGCTCTCAGATAAACCCAGACGGAATTGGTCCAGAAGTGCTGGTTCGTTCCATTTACTTTCAAAAGCCAGGCTCTGGAATTCTGTGACGTATTCCTCCACAGGTCTTTTGCCTTGGCGTAACGCACGTATGGCTGCTTGTGCAGAGGTGGAACGAAACGGGTCATCAAACAAGGTATCCATAGCATGGCTGAAATCAGCCCAGGAATTCAGGACAGAGTTATTAGTGTGAAGCAAATGATGGGCCCACAGTTGGGGTTCACCAGAGAGCAAGGAGATCACAGTTCGTACTTTAACATGGTCAGAGGCGTACGTTCTAGGTTGTAGTGAGAACAGGATCTGGCAGGAGGTCATGAATGTGCGGTAACGAGTTCTGTCCCCAGAGAAACGTTCAGGTAAAGTCACCTTAGGTTCAGGAGCAGTAGCACCGGTTTCATCCATCACCGGGGGCGGAGCTGTTCCAGATGGGGATCCCCCCCGGAGGTAGGTAGATTTGTCTGGAGTTCATGAAGTTGACGCTGCATGTGTGCGTGGCTAGTTTGGAGGTCTTGAAGAGAACGAGTAAGGGAGGCAATTTGTCCCGTGAGAGCCGAGAGGGCGTCAGCAATTCCTGCGGATTCCATGTTTTGGGCTCAGTTGTTCTGTAAGGATCGTCTTACCAGAAGGAATCCGGGGTGCAGGAAAGGAACACGCTTGCTCAGTACAGGACACGCACAAGGGGCCTGAGGTGGATAACAGGGCACTTGGTGGTGATACTGTAAGCACGGGTGATCAGGACAGCGTCATTAAGCAGACCAGGGTCAGGATACCGGAGGTACACAGAGTCGTTAGGGAAGCCAGGGTCAGGATACCGGAAAAACACAGGAGCCGAATGGATAGCCGAGGTCAGGATGCCAGAGATACACAATAACCGTTTAGCGGACCGGGGTCAGGATGCCAGAGATACACAAGTCGTAAGAATAGCCAGGGTCAGGATTCCAGAAGTACACGAATAGCCGTTGAGCAGACCAGGGTCAGGATACTAGCAATAGGAACAGGATACAGGAAAAATACAAGGGGCTCAATGGGTAAGGAAGCACCAGTACAACTGAGCACTGGTGGATAGGTTAGAGAAGTTTAAATAGCCCGGGGAGGCGTTCCCCGGCGTCCGTGACGTAACCGCGCCCACCGTCGCCATAGCGACGCAACGGAATCCAGGCGGCGGTCAGCCGCATAAATATTCATGAAGCGGCCGCGCGTGTGAGCAGCTGCTTCATGTAGCAGGGAACGGTGCCGGCGTTTCTGCCGGGAGGACGAGGAGGAACTTCCCCGCGTCTGCCAGGTAAGTGCCTTACAGAAGGTCCGATAAGACCAAGATAAACATATTTGGTTCAGATGCATGTGTGGCGGCAACCAGGTGAGGAGTACAAAGACAAGTGTGTCTTGCCTACAGTCAAGCATGGTGATGGGAGTGTCATGGTCTGGGCCTGCATGAGTGCTGCACTGGGAATCTACAGTTCATTGAGGGAACCATGAATGCCAGCATGTACTGTGACATACTGAAGCAGAACATGATCCCCTCTCTTTGGAGACTGGGCCACAGGGCAGTATTCCAACATGATAACAACCCCAAACACACCTCCAAGATGCCTTCCTCAAACGGAAGGTAGGGCAGCGCGAGGTCTCTAACATCCACCAGCTCCGTGATGTTGTCATGGAGGAGTGGAAGAGGACTCCAGTGGCAACTTATGAAGCTCTGGTGAAGTCCATGCTCAAGAGGGTTAAGGAAAATAATCGTGGCCACACAAAATATTGACATTTTGGGCCCAATTTGGACATTTCCACTTAGGGGTGTACTCACTTTTGTTGCCAAGGTTTAGAGGGGACAGCAAATTTACACTGTTATATATATATTTGCACATATGTTTGTCTTCATTAAACAATATGGAACAATACTTTTATTCAAAATGGTATCACTTAACTCTAAATAAAACATATATTTGTATACATTATATACAGTATAATTGTATTGTATAATATCAACATATTTATATGTTACATGCAACAGGAACATAATACATCTGTAGTACCTTGAAACTGCAAGTATCAGAAGAAAACAATTCTCCAGGTGGAGAAATGTAATTGTTAAAATCCTAGGTGGCTGACTCGTTTGTCATTTTTGTTTGAATGATGTACTTTGTTTTGCTATGAGTCTCTCCTCTCCTAATTGACACAATTTTACTTTCACTAAAGACGTTTCCACCTTAATCTGTGCTAGCAGTTATTTATCATGTTCCACAAGAATATGTATAAACCTGGTAGAACACACAGTTGCTGGATTTCCCTTTGGAATTTATAACTTATGCCATTTAACTCCCATTTGGGAAAATACGTACTTTCTAACCATAGAAAATGAGGCTTGATTGAATATATTGTTCCAAACTCTATTTATTTCACCGTAGTTTGATCTACTTCTTATGTAACACCAATTAAGACATAATTAAGTATTGTTGCTTACAGCCTAAGTAGATCATTTCTTACAAAACAATTTTGAAGAAAAAGTATTGTTTCATATCTATTCTAAAACATTCAGTAGATGATGTGTCAAAACAGCAAACAGTGCCGTGCAATAGATTTTACCGACTGTTCAGATAAAACCATTATGTCCAAAAAGTTATTTACTATGTTAGTAGTTAGTCAGTAGTTAGACATTAAAGGGGTTAGTCTTTAAAGTAGAGTAGAGTTTAAGAAAAAAAAAGCTGAAACATGATACGATCTATACATAAGTGTAAGTAAAGGGGCTAGACAATAGGTTTTATTTTTCCAGAACAGCTAAGGTCCATTTGGGTAAAAAGGGGACACTCCAGCCATCATATGTACCTTAATACATATAATAGTTCGGAGGTCTCCTTAATTTTCCATTTTATCACTTTTGCAAATCTAGGAGGAGTCTACAGAATTTGCCTATTTGCCTGCCCACAGCTATTTTCCATTCTTGTATTCACTGAACCCATTCTTGTACCGTCGTGTAAAAATGAAAGTACACCCTCTTTGAATGATATGGTTTTACATATGATGACATAATAACGATTATCTATTCCCTAGTAGATCTGAAAATTAGATGCATACAACCTCAGATGAATAACACCACATGACATATTAAACCATGTCATGATTTATTCAACGAATATATAGCCAAAATGGAGAAGCCATGTATGAAAAACTAAGTACACCTTAGGATTCAATAGCCTATAGAACCACCTTAAGCAGCAATAACTTGAAGTAATCATTTTCTGTATGGCGTTATTAGTCTCATCAGTCTCTCAAATCATTGTGGAGGAGTTTTGGCCCACACTTCTTTGCAACGTTGCTTTAGGTCATTGAGGTTTGTGGGCATTTGTTTATGCACAGCTCTCTTAAGGTCCTGCCATGGCATTTTAATCAGGTAGAGGTCTGTACTTTGACTGGGCCATTGCAACACCTTGATTCTTTTCTCTTTCAGCCATTCTTTTGTAGGCTTGTCGGTGTGCTTGGGATTATTGTCCTATGGCAGACAGATGGCCTCACATTTGACACTAGAATACTTTAGTATACAGAGGAGTTCAAGGTCCAATTAATGACTGCAAGGCTCCCAGGTCCCGTGGCTGCAAAACAAGCCCAAAGCATCACCCCTCCAACACAGTTTGTATGAGGTGTCTGTGCTGCTATGCTGTGCTTTTGTTTTCACCAAAAGTGGCACTGTGCTTTATGGCCAAGCATCTCCACTTGGCCAAAGAACATTGTTCCAGAAGTCTTGTGGTTTGTTGATGCAACTTTGCAAACATAAGCCATGCTGCCCTGTTCTTTTTAGAGAGAAGAGGCTTTCTCCTGGCAACCCTTAATACTTTATACTTGCTCAGTCTTTTTCTAACTGTACTGGCATTACCTTTAACAATTAACATGCTAACTGATGCCTCTGAATATTGCACGATCTGACCTTGGGGTGAATTTGCTGGGACATTCTCTCCTGGAAGATTGTCAAATGTCTTGAATGTTTTCCATTTAAAAAAAATATTTCTCTGTAGAATGGTGGACATTAAATAGTTTGGAAATGGCCATATAACCCTTCCCAGATTTATGGGCAGCAATAATTGCTTCCCTAAGATCATTGCTGATGTATTTCCTGCTGGACATTGTGTCAACACACAGCTGAATACTCCAGACCAGCAAACTGCTATAGAGGTGGTCACACTTGCTGGGGATCAATTAATCAAGGGTATTTGAGTAGCAGTATTTGTTTGCCAATTAGCATCTTAATCCCTATGGAATCATAGTTTTTCACATGGCTTCTCCATTTTGGCTTTATTTTTGTTTAATATGTCATTTTTTACTAGGGCTGTCGGGGACACTAAGCTTTAAGGACAGCGGTATCAAATGTGTGAATGTTCTTTTAAATCCACCTAAAGAAATATCAACATTTTAAGAGTCTAATCTGTAGGGTTTTTTCAACCAACCAGGCAAAGAAAATTAATTGTACGGTTAATGAATCATTTCCCCAAACATCAGGTGAAATCCATTTCAGTTTTAATTCATCTGGATGCACTGTGCCATTTTCAATATGGTTGGATTAAAATGTAAACAAATTATTCTCATTTTGGAAATATAGCCTGAGGGAAGGTTTCTTGTACTATTTACTAGTTGCCTTGCAGTAAAGGGACAAATTACATTTTGGTAGTCATTGATCAACTTTAATACATAACCATTAGGCAGTCAATCACTGCCAAACATTGTCCATTTGAAAAGCTAGGTTTATTATTTAACTTTCAAATTTGAACTAATTAAATTTCAAAATTACACCTACAGTTTGTAAGTAGATTTGCAGCAGAAAGTGCCATATTTCTTGCCACACTCATGTAGTTATTAAATATTATTTCTTTGGTTGGGCAAACACATTTTCAACTAGTTGATGATTGGTTAAGGTTTTCCTGTGCTCTCCTGCTCTCAATTTATTTTACATAATGCAAAAAGGTAATAAACTGGTGCTTAACAAGTCAGTCACTTGCATTGAGTAATAATTATTAGATTCAAAAAATGGCACAAAGTGAAAAATAATGAAGAGTCTGCCATGTTTCAAATAGTGAAATAATATTGATTATATGGTGCAGTGCGCTATAAAATGTAATTATATATATTAGTCCACAATTTAATGTGTTACTTTTACAATAAAAACCCTTGTGACCTGATGAAAGACTTTTATGACATGCATTTTGTGAACAGAAGTCTTTTGCTCTATCCGTGCTTCTGCCAACATACAAGGTTTTGTTAAGGAAATTGACTTATTTTAACTTAACAATATTAGATAAGTATCATTAGTTTGGCATACATTACCCAAGGTGCCTATTTTTTTATAATTTTCCAGAGTATTTCTTATCATTATTTGATTACAAGGTAATGTATAGAACTATTTTCTGAAGGCCAGCGCTACCTATAGGCAAGATAGGCGCTGGCCTTTAGCACAGATAGCTTGGGGTGCCTGCTCTGCAGTATCTGGTCCTCCGACTGCTGAGGGAACAGGGCTTCTTGTGGAGATCATTGATCGCCCTCTAACTGGCATTGTGCCGGCCCTCACTGTGGCATACCGGGATATTTTATAATCTATGGACGTTCTTTTTGAAAAAAAATGCTTAAAATTCCAACATTTACGTTTTCTATTCATACATATCATAATGCAAGTGCAATGTATTTGCATTGTGTTTATCATGCACTTGTGCATAACCACAGATGTCTCACCTATCACATACTCTTACAAGTGCGCTAAACCAAGACAGTCCCTAACAGGCCCGGACTGGGACAAAAAATAGGCCTGGGCATTTAAGACTGACCAACCCATTTTTATTTATTTATTTATTATTAAACCAAATTCTGACAAATTTAATATACCATTTCGTGTTGTCTATTAGTTATATATGACATGCTTTTGTCACTGTAATCAATTAGAATTACATAAATATTTAATAAATTAATCATAAAGGCATGCAACTTTTATATATATATATATATATATATTATACATATATCTATATCTTTAATTAAAGATTCAAAACAGTAACTAATCCTTGACCATTTAGTTGGTACTTAGAAAAAAACTAGTGGCAGCGTGGCACTCCTTGGACTTTGGCTGGTCAGATCACCCTCACGACGAGTGAGTCTGTCAGTCACAGACTCACAGCACAGCAGGGAAGAAACTCAGACCACCCCAACTGAATTGCGGCGCTCAGCCAATCCTCTAGGCGGAGCAATGTGACTAAAAAAGAGTAATCCTACACGGGACCCCTGAAGCCACAATTTACTGCCACTAACGCAGGTTGAAATTGAGTAAATAACACAATACCTTTACTTTTGCTCTCACTGATTTCAGGGCCTAAAATGTTTTGTCCTCTGAAGTGACTAGAAATTCAGGAGGGCGTTTTATCTCTGGATAAGTAAAAGTGCCCGGTGTGCCTGATGGCCAGTCCGGGCCTTGTCCCTGAGCAGCTTTGTAATTAAGCTTACGTAAGTAAGTAAGCTTTGTAATCAGCTTACGTGGTAGCACCGACTCTGGTTATAGTTACTATCTTATAATAACATAATTATTATTCATATTTATGTATGTACAATGTGTTTGTTGTCATGCAAGATGATAACTGGTATGTATAGCAACACAAATATAAACCATATAATTATTTACAAATATACATGTAACAAAAGTGTTCCATAATCTAGAGTAAATGTGCTAAATGTGCTAAACCCACCACCTCACACATATGTTTTTGTTTTTTTTACCTCATTCAATCAGTCCCTTGAAATTTATGAAATATTATATCCTGATGTGTAAAACCATAGAACTGTAGAATTGAAAGAGGGTGTACTTTCTTTTTCCCATGAGTTTATAAATATATATATATATATAATATTATATATAATATATATATATATATACATACATACATATAAAATGGGTACAACATGGCAAGTATAGATGCAAATTTAAATCATCTGTTTTATCTTAAGGAAATAAATTATAACTCAAGAACATCAATTTGTGAAGATTAAACAATTAGCATTTTTCTAAAGAAGCAAACACTTAACTAGGTATAATTACTTTCCTAGTATATCTGTGCTTTAAATAGAATATATGTGTTTTTTTACATTGCATTTCATTCAACATGGGAAATACATTTGCCATACTAATTAATCTTTATACAAAGAAATATCTATTCCTTTGCAATATATAATGAAGATCATGCTTACGATTTAGAATTCAGACATGTAAATAATAATGCAAGCATGTTTTTTTTTATTACCTGTTTTTCTTGAACTTTTTAAATGATGTATGATTATATGTTCTAAAATGTTCTAAGATGTTCTAAGATGTTCAGTGACACATTCTGATCTTAGTAAGTCAGTCGGGGGAGGCATAAATGTCATTTATATGGCGATATGCATCTTTAATCGATGTAGCAATGAGAACAGGAGCTGCAGAAGACTCAGGTGGGGGAGGTGTCTTGGGTCAAGCCTAGGTTAGCACCCATAATAAATCCCACTGCCGTGCCCATAGGTACGCCTCATTCTTAAGTGATTTATTGAAGAGAACAACATTTCCAAACCTGAGAAAAGATAAGCATAAATAATGCTTTTTTTATCTCAATATTTTACCTCATCAATGATTCTCCAAAAGTACATCCATAACTATATATAAGGGGCCATGAAGGATTGAGGTTTGACTAATGTTCCTTAAGTTATTGAGTTATCCGCAATGGGTCAAAAACGTGACATTGCATTTAGAGCACATCACTAGTCATGTGACTAGTCTATTTGACCAATGAGTGCTAGCTCAGAAAATCTCTCAGCAGTTCACTACACCAAAGTCTCTTAGAATGACATCTATGTCTAAGGGTGTTTAAAAGTCAGAAACTAGGTTTACCAAACCCTGTAACCAGGTGTCGTGTGTCGTCATGTGATATTCTTCCACAAGACACAATGTGCAGACTTCAAGAACCTTTCTGTTTTGAAAAAGCTAAGAACACAGCAGAGCAAGGACAAGCAACTACAGTATTAAGCAAGAAATAAAACATACATGATCAACATGTCATCAATCAACAATTTTTTAGGTTGTTGGAGTTACTCTAATTGTTGGAGTTACTCTAATTAACCCCAATGCTAAAAGCTATAAAAAGGCCTAGCCCCACATCATTCTGGGGTCTATTCACTAAAGGGAGAGAGTTAATAATAACGGCCCAGTCCCCCTGAGCTTTTACTGGACAAGAGCACGGTTATATTAATGAGATTTCTCTAGTCTCCTCACCTATTTAATTATAATTTATGCAGGGCCAGCCATGTGAAATCAGGAAATTAAAACTTCAACTAGTGGTCAGCAAGGTGTCTATGTGTGGACACCATGTCTGCCACAAAGAATTCCTGGTGTCCACCACTCAGACTGCCTTAAAATTAAAAAAATTAAAAAGAGTGCCATGTTGCCGTGATCTCCTTTAAGGCAATCTTCTCTCTACATTGCGTATCGGATAGAAATGTCTTTTCCAGGTACTTAGTGCAGTTCCCTTTAATAAAACTGCTGCCCCTTTCCTAAAAAAATAACTGCATGTAAAGGGCATATTTTTGAGTTTGTTCATCTGTTACTGTATATCTTTATTAAATGAATAAAACCGACTGTGTCCCCCACTGATCTAGCTGGCTTTAAAAATGTCTGCCTTAAAAAACTTCAACGTTTTTTTTGGTTCCTGTTGATCAGTTGACACCTTTCTCTATTGAATTTAGGATATCCGGAACTTTTTGATGGAAGCATTAAAGATATTGGATTTGGAAAGCTGGCACCCATATTAGATACAAAAAAAATACATACATAGAAATAGTCAGCAAATACAGAAGTATTGTACTTATTATCTACTCATGATTTGTATAATGCTTTGTGTTAATAATTTGGCAGTTTCCCTTGTAAAATATATTGAATACACACATTATAAATGTGTTAAAAAATTAAGTTACTAAATGTACTTGATAATATCAAGTTAATCTAAAATTCAGGTTTGTAAGATTATTATTATTTATTGTTTTATGTAGTGTCATTATATCCCGCAGTGTTGAAAATATTTCTAATGTTCTGCAAGATAGTAGCTTTTTGGTAGAAATGCTGTCAAATCTCTACAATCAAATTTTCCATATTATTGTTATTATTATTTTGAATTGTTTTATTAAATTGTATTCCATGGCACTGTACAATGAGGAAACAGGTCATAACATGTAACGTATAACATAATAATTTTACTTACAGAAACAAGAAGTAAGGAGGGCCCTGTTTAATTGATCTCACAATCTAGAGGGAGTTAGTGTGTATTACACAAAAGTGTACAATAAGAATAAAATTTGCATTGCAGTACTAATTTAATACTAAGGGTTACTAAATTCATGAAAACATTATTACGAGTGTTACTCATTTTAATAAACAGATTTTTTAAAAGTCTAATACAGTCTTGTAAAATATGAGATTACATTTGTACTTTAGTGCTATGCAATGTAAAGAGTCTCAATTATACATCACCAAGCAGATGTCAAGTTATCAGAAAAAATCATTATTATTATCAATCTTATGGGTGCACATGGAATATGTTCTAGTTACTTTAAAGATATGAATAGGCCATTATGTCTCCTTATCAGTTGTATATTGCTATAATTAAAGAATTGATTGCATTAACCTGAAAGGAGAAGGTCTTCAGACAATGCCTAATTATCAGTCATCTGACCCTTGAGTTTAAATTGTTTCATTAGCTACATTTTATTCTCAGATCTTTAAAGAAAGCTCATTTTATTTAACATAAAGCATAGATAAATAGCATTTGATGACAGATGACGAGGATGGATTTTTCGAAAGCTACCGTTTTATTTCCCTGGTTCTCGAGGGCTGCATTCAATGCTAAAAAAAAATTAAGTATAATCGTATATATTATGCAATCGTACCCAATGGCCAGATGCTTAGCACCATATCTAACCTTGTTACGCCACTGCAGAGTTGTCACCTGCATTAGTATACAGGTGTATGCAGGAGATGGGTGCTGGAGTTTGTAGAACTAGGAGCAATAGCTTTACTAGTAGATTAAATAATATGTATGGCCAGCAGGTTCCTGAGCAGATTATGGCAACTTTACAATCAGTAATAGCCAGCTAGTGAAGCATGGGTTTGCTTAATAGTGAAAAGCAAATGTTGTTGCTTGGATTTTATTATGGAGGCCATTTCTTTTTGCTTTTTATGGGACTACTACTTTAAGCTACATACTAACTCAGAAGCCCTTTACTAAGAAGTTCTAATATGTTTTGGCAGATACCTAGGTGGTAATTGACTCTACATAGAGATTTTACTTCTCTGATTGCTGTACAGAGGAAAGAAAGAATAAGACAGAAGAAAGCTGCAAAAGGTAGGCTGAAAGCAGAGAAACAAAGGGAAAAAATGGTTGCTAAAGCCAAAGAATGGACCCTTTCCTGTAGAATTGCTTCAGGGCCCAAAAATCCTTAATCTGACCTTGATTTCCAGGGATGATTTTTTACATAAAGGGCAAAGGGCCACCTAAAATAACTACCGAAGTAACACTGTGCCAATGTATTCAGTTATGTTACCACTAAACAGACAGCAAAAATGTGTATTCACTTGCTATTAAAATCCCAAAAATACAAATCTAATAATGATCATTTGTGTTTAATGAGAAATGGAATTACGCGAACATATTGATTTTAATCACATTTTGCAATTTAGCATTCTTAATTTTAATTACCTAAATTAACGAGCGACTTGACTAGCAGGTGCTGTTGCTCTATCAATGAAAATTGCATGTGATACATTTGATCTAATGTTTCAGAATTCCAACATAGTTTTGCATGAATATTATTTTTTTATATTAGTTTTTAACAAAAAGTTTAACGTCCATCCCAAATCAACTACCTTTATTACTTTTATTATCATTTTCATTTATGTATCATCAACTGAATCTGAAGTAAAGTGCAATGAGGTTATTCATAGCATTACTCGATTGTACTTATATGTACTTACAGTATTTGCTAAATTGAACCTTTCTTTTTTTCTTTAATTTTGGCCTGCTTTGAGATATTTTGTGCAGATCACACATACTGCCATTCAGTATTGCCAACTCACATTGCATTTGCATAAATTAGCATATCATCCAGTAGACTGCAGGAAAGTTGCGTTGATGCAAGTTCAATAAAAAGGCTATCAACTTACAAATTTATTAACCCATGAATCGCATATATAAAATGTAATAGTCGTAAATTTCACTATGCATACTCTAGAGGATGAGAGGGACCGGGTGGGATTGCATATTGAGATGAGGAGATGTAAGCAAGTGAACTGCTATGAAAAGCTTTGAAAGTGAGAATCAGGATTTTCAATTGAATCCTTAAGTGCACAGGTAGTCAGTGAAGAGAATAACACAAGGGAGAGGTATTAGTAAAGCAATGGGTAAGGAAAATAAGTCTGGCAGCATCATTTATGATGGACTGTAGAAGAGCGAGACAAGTATGAGGAAGACCAACTAAGAGAGGGTTACAATAGTCAAGGCGGAACATAATGTGTTTTTTGAGACAGGCTGGATGTGAGGGGTGAATGAGAGTTCAGAGTCTAGGGTACACCAAGGCAGCGAGTGTAAGGTTACAGGGGGATGATTGCACCATTGACATTGAGGGAAACTGTTGCGGGAATGTTAGCATTGGAGGAAGGTAAGATAAGAAGTGCGGTTCTGGAAAGGTTGAGTCTTAGGAATCGTGAAGACATCCAGTTAGACGCAAGGCAGTTAATTACACTATCTTAGAGGGATGGAGATCAGCAGTTGATAGGTAGATCTGGTTGTCATGGGCATACAGTCAAAATTTGAGATTAGTTTGCTAAGTTAGGTAGTGTAAAGTGAGAACAGAAGGGGTCCTAAAACTTAGCCCTGTGGTACACTAACTGAGAGGAGAAGATGAGAGGAGGTCTAACTGAAGAGGGAAACACGGAAGGAACGTTCAGAAAGGAAGGATGAAAACCAGGAGAGAGCAGAGTCATGGAGAAGAAAATCATGGAGAGTTTGAAAGAGAAGAGGGTGGTCCATAGTGTCAAAAGCGGCATAAAGTTCTAGTAGGATTATCATAGATAACTTTAGTTAAGGGCGGTCTGAGTTGAATGTCAGGAGCTGAATCCAGGTATAATGTGACTAGATCCTCAATATATATTCCTCTGATAGGTGCTTTAAAATATTATTTGCTGGGTGTGCACTGATCTCTTGCTTTGTTGTGTGTACATGTTGATCATTTCAGCAGCACCCTGGAATCTGAATGTATATGCTTTTTAGGGTGTGCTTCCACTTACATATATTTTCTAGAATTGCATCCTGGATGGCATCCCACAACCTGAAGCCCAACTTTTTCAAGTATGTTAATTCCTCAATCTACCCATCAGACCGAGTTTGCTGCCTTGGTGTCACACCTGCTCTCTTCTTTATCTGTCATATCCAGTTACTCATCAGATGCCGGTGCCTTCAGCTGAGACTTCTCTAAAATTCAATCTTTCCCAAAATACAAAGCAATATATACACTACCAACAGCACTCCTTTTCGCTTTTTTCACAACTTGTATTTCTCTTCTTACTGTTATCATATTGTTGCATTGTGTATCCAGAATGTTTCCCTGTGCAGTATCTATTCCCTACCCCTTTCTGTCAGACTCTCTCCTACTTACACTAACTTTAAACACTCACTAAAAAGCTCACCTCTTCAGTGAAGCATACAACTTGGCTTCCTAATACACTCAAGCCGCATCCTCCCCCCACCACCATTAAGATCTTCACACCACTGAGTTCTCAACATAACTTTCACTATAATAAAAGCCATCCTTTCAACAATGGTGCTCCCCTTACTGCTGAGAAGGTTTTCCCATCTCCCTGACCTAGTGTACTCCACAGATTTCGCTTTTCTCAACTCACACACTACATCAACACACTTCCAGGCAAACATAACCTCACAAGAGATCTCACGTCCTTTGAACAGCTCCTCCAACTGGAGAACATGCCTAGGGGTGGGGTTTCAATCACATACCAGCTTCTGAACATGGGTACACCTACTGCCCCCCATTTATGGGAGAAAACTTACTGACCACCAATGGGAAAAGGTCTGCATTTTAACACACAAATGTTGGAGGTGCGGAGGGGAGCTTGGTTCATTCCTGCATATTTGGTGGGGCTGCGAGAGGATCCGGCCTTTTTAGCGGGGTGTGCTACGCGGTGTGGAAGAGCTCAGCCAGAGCTGGGGACGACAAGAACAATATCCAGCTCGCCCAGACCCTGGTATATGCCTCCATCCAATCAGAAGACCAATTCTTCCATCACTCTCATCTCCTCCACCCGAGTCACACATTACTCTGATCTCTCCCTTCTCTGTATTCTTGACCCTCCCTTCCCCTTTCCCTCCTTCCTTCACTTCCTTCATTAATATCTACCTTTTCTACCTGTGTCCCGAGAGGGCGGTGGACTCCACTGGGGACGATGTGAATCGGTGGACTAGACTACCGATATCCCTTGTGTGTAACCCATTGTATTATACTGTCCGTTTTAATTGACTACATTTGTCCCTACTTTAATGTCCCCCTCATGCTTGCGCATGATCTGTGTCACCATATGTGATTTTTCTTATACGTATGACATATGTATTGTTCTCTGTCACTGGATGCGATTGCACTCACCCATCACCTTCTATTTTATTTTCCGTGTCTGATTGATCTCCGCGCTACCCCACGAGTGTCAACTTGTTGAATCTCTCATGTCACCTTTATTGCGTTTCACGCGCGACTCTACTCCGCATTGCCTGGTGTATGGTGATGTGGCTACTTTTCAGAAATGACATTTATCTGACCATCATTGTTTATGTGATTTTTCTGTATTACTTTGTATTGTGGTACCCCATCTGTGTTAATAAAGCATTATTTACATAAAAACCCTCCTTTTCCTAGTAATCCTCACTTGTTGCCGGCCCATCCACCTCCTGCACCAATATAACCTATCATGTGTTAATGTTATTGAGGAACTTGGTATGGACCTGTGCCAGTAGAAATGGAAAGATAGAAAAAGAAAATGAAAATCTAGAAAGCTGCCTTAAACACCGGCTAGAGCTGTTCCCATGGTTCAAAAGAAATTGTACAATCTAATGGATGTAGTGCTAGAAGAACCTAAAATGGCAATACCGGGGAATGGCTAAACAATAAGTATTTTTTTAAATTCACACATAAACATACAAATTCATAAAAAATACATAACAAATGTCAACCGAGAAACAGATATGTTGTTATGATTATAAGCACACTTGCATTGCTGTAGAAACCTTAACACATTTCACTGAAAAAGCTACTTCAGAGGGTTATGACACAAAAATGCAAGGGATGGCCTAAAATGAGAAAAGGTAAAAAAAAAAAAATAATAAGATAAAGAACGTATACGCCATATTTGTATACATTTACAAGTGCAGGTCACAAATATAAACTCATATGATTAAAAAAATGGGAGATACTCTACTTTATTATGAGAAGTTACAATTACAACTACCGGTATATTGGAAAATCTATAATATGATAAAAGAAGGTAAGACCATAAAGGAATAATATTTTTCTGTTTTCTGTATACATCCTATGTTAGTTCTTAGCTCATGTAATTTCCTTTTGTTTATTTATTCTTTCCTGTATGGCAGGAACACAGTTCCATATAATTAAATATTAATATACATAGATGATACAAATAACATAAAGTGGTATAACGATTCATCATATACATGGAGTGTAATAGATAAGGAAAAATAGAACTAGCACTGCTATACCCTTTTTAAGTAAGTAAAATACATCTGTTATGATATGTGAAAGATAAATATATAGACCACTTACTTTGATTGGTGGTGGAATATAGAGACGAAATAATTTTCCCAGGTGATATATAGAACAAAATACATTTTGCAAGTCTAAAAAGAAGAAAAACAAAACAATAAGTAAACTAAATCTAAATTGAACAAATATCTAAAATATATATTTGCGAAATATAATGAGAAAAAAAGAAATATTAGAGAATTTATAACATACTGTTCAGGTGGAAAAAATAGTATCAATTAAATAAAATAAAAAATAAGAGACTTGGGGTGATGCTGATACGTTTAGTGTGTAATCAAGAAAAAGAGGAATGTAAGCTTATAATAACTTTAATGATAACCAATATTAGTACAAAAGACTGCTATTTTGGAGTCTTTAGACTCAGCAGTGATACTCGCCTAGATGGGGCATCCAGCAGGCTCCCTCTTGTGGTAGAGTGAAAGATTACACATGTATGCAATAGAAGACTGCAGCATTATTTAGTATTCTCATTGGTTATTTATTTCTTATTCCATCGAATTTACAATAACAAAATAATACTGTAATACATGGACATTTCAAACCACATAAACATTGGGGTACCCCATGGAAAGTGCCTAGCAGTAAAGAGAGAGTCACACTTTAGGATCCATATTTAGGACCATAATTATTTGTTTTGGTTACATGGTTGTTGCGTTTCTCTGTGTATAAACTTAATGAAAAATCAATTGGAGGTAATTGGCTATTTGCCTGGTCTCCAACTTGGGGACTACAAGGGATGTCTAGCAGGATAAAAGCCTCCTATTTATAGCCCAAACGCTTTTGCTCTGATTATGTGAGCGTCTGTGTATTGAGTCATTTGTAATCCTTAGGTCATAGCCGTGGTTAATGGAATCCATTCAGAATTTTTAAAATTATTCACGTGGTCTCTGGATTGTGAGCAGATGTTGAATCTTATAGACTAAGTATGAATAATACAGTGTTTGTTGTGTATAGTAATTTCAGGCTTTAGCATGTACATGGCATTTAGCAGAGCCATTATACAGTATAAAGCATCACAAGAGGAAATTCCTGTTAGGAACGTTAGGCTGATACATGAGTTCATGAATAATGTTCTTGTTTGGGTTTCATATTACTACATTTTATACATGTATTATTATTATTATCTTTTATTTATATAGCGCCAACGCAGCGCTTAATACAATACATACATTCAAGGGATATGTATTCTGGTTTAAAACCATAGTCATGCAACAAATGATGGTTACCTATATAAGTGGAATGGAAGATAAGCAGCTAATGGAAAGTGATTTTAGTTAAAAGGTTAACAATTGATCTGATCGTTATTACAAATGAACTTTCTACTGATTGCTACAGTAATAAGTTCACTTGTAAAATTTTGCTCCAGAAGCAATTATTATGCATAACACCCCATCTACCTCTTCCTAACATATTTAAATATAACTATTTATATTCAGGTTGAATGGCACACCCGACAAGAATACCCTGTGGCAATGTATTTATCTTCAGTGCTGCCTAGGCCTAGACCAGGGAAGTGACCCAACCGCCTCCACATTCCATGTTCTTCTTCTAAATGCTGGGATATGATGTTGAAGGCACAAAGTGCCTTTTAATGTATCCCATGGAGGTTGTGCCTAATTGACATCTATAGTTTTAATGGGCTGGTTAGAGAGATTAGTGATAACCCTTTTAACTGACCCATTGAGATGTGGGAAGCAAAGGGAGCCACAGGGAAAACGAGTGTTAAAACTTACCCAAACTTGTCATAGTGCCTAGGGTCAGAAGGGCCTTTTCCAAACAATTTTGAACTGACATGTGGAGACAGGAACGTATCAGGGTCACGTTGCGTCACGTGACCCCATGGTGAAACACGGGCTGCTTGCACAGTGTGAGTGTATTTGAGCATTGAAAAAATGTACCCAAGTTGCTTAAAGTACTGCAGAAAATGATATGCACTTATCCTTTTACATAAAGATTATGTTTATTGCAAATGCTCTGGGAAAAAACCCTCATCTTATATTCAAGGTTGTCTGTCTCAAATAGAGGTCTGACTATAAGACTAAGATCCTATAAGTCATGACCTTTCCGGTGCTCCGGGTGGAGGTGCCGGGCAGCAGTAGAGGTTGTCTACGTGCATCGCTTATACACTCCAGGGAGTCTGGAGAACGGGGGCAAGTCTGGGTATGCATTGGTAACTGGGGGGAAAGTGGCATATCTGGGGACAGAGTGGCATATCTGGTGAAAGAGTGGCATATCGGGGGGCAGAGCGGCAAGCCTGGGGTAAGATGTGCATAACTGGGGTGTAGGTTGGCAAATAAAAGGAAATAAAAAAATGCATTTTTCTCAATCATAGTGTATATTAAATATGCAAAAATATTTTACATGTGAATTAATATTTACTAGTAAAACTTTTTTCCTATGGGATAGTCTTATATTCGGAATGACTTGCAAAGTCATAAATAGTAGCGCAATATTGTCGAAAATAGATTTGTTTCCTTCCTGCTCTGAACTTGCTCAAACAAAACAAAAAATTAAACGTTCCTCTCTTTATTAAGAAACATTAACTCAAGAGTCCTGATTCTTGTTACATTTATGTTTTATAACTTAGTGTTATATCATATTCTGCCAAACCACTTTAAATATTGTTATACTTCTCATATCCCTTAACCGAATGAAAAACATGCCAAGAAATAAATTTCAATGTTTCTTCTACAAAAGTAAAGGAATACATTTTCAGGTTTGATATTGAGCTTTTTGATTCAAGATGTACTTCATTTAAAGTATAAATGAGAATGAATGAATGAATTAATTGATCAAGTTAAGTGACAGAATCACCGATAATTTTGCTTCAGATAGATTATTTTAAATAGTATTTGCTGAGTGTGTGCTGATCCTTTGTTTTGTAGTATGTGGATGCTGATCATCCAACTAGTTCCAGGGGTCCCCCCACATGCATGCGCGGGAAGCACCCCCATTGACTTCAACAGAGTTTTCTGTCACTGCAGCCAGTGGCATGAATAGCAGACTGATGAGGGGGTGATTGCAGCTCTTCAGCTAAAACTTTTTCTAAACACGTGTGGCTTTTTTTCAGGTAATTATAGGGTGCATATTAAAGTACTTAATAAGAAATTTAATAAGCATTCTTTATTGGTGGGATTGCAGTGGACAGTTCTTTGTATCTTTTGGTTATAGTGTTTTTTATATCACTAACTGTATCATGTATTAGTGATGGGTATAATGTTTAAGCGTTTAAGATTTTTTTAACATTTATTTGTAGTAGTGCTGGATAAAGTGAAAAGGCTTAAATGTGTTTTTAGATTCCTAAATTGAATTATTTTGAAACATTTGAAACCATTTTTTCAGTTTCACGTGGGACCTCTGAGGTCTTGGGTACTGTTCTTCTCTGAAGCATTCATCATACGACATTCCATTTAAGAAATGCTTTAGAATGTGACACAAGGAGTATAATCCAAAGTCTT
>VKOC01004585.1:0-41537 GCA_009364415.1 Spea multiplicata
TTGTCTGAATGAGGGAGAGCATGAGTTAATGTGTGGATGAATTGTCTGAATGAGGGAGAGCATGAGTTAATGTGTGGATGAGTTGTCTGAATTAAAGTGTGAATTAGTGAGTGACTGTAAAAGTGTTTGTGTATCATAGATTGTGGAAGGACAAAGATAGCACTAGCAGGAGGTTTGAGCCTTGGGGACCAAGATGGCACAGGCAGGGTGTATATGGGACAAAGATGGCACAGGCCAGACTGTTTGGGGACAAAGTTGATTTGTGCTGGGCTATTTGGGGACAAAGATTGCAAATCTAATGTGTGTGATCTGGGTGCTGGTCAGGTCTATGTGGGCAGTGTGGACGCCAGGGCTGACTTTGGGGTGTGCAACCTGTGATCTATGCCTGTAATTTAGGGAGTTTTAAATATACCTTTAATGCCGTATTTTTATGTGAATTCCAATTGATCTTTACCTGCAAAGCTGGGTTTGTGTGTTATTCTGTAGATCCATATCTGCTATGCTATGCCTGTGCTTCTGAGTCCCCGGTGCGTAGTCCGGGCAGCGTGTAGACCAGGGCTCGACAAATCCCAGGCGCCAGGTCGGGAGAGTCATTTACCCATTTATAACAAGTGCATGTGTATTCCTTAATTTCGAACGATAAGTAAACATCTCTTATCACACCTGGTAATTTTTTTCCATATCAGTGCTTTGTAATGACAATTAGCCAAGCATAAACAGACATAAAAAAGGTAATTTGCAGAAGGGAAAAAAAAGTGTTGGATATCATTTATGTATAAATTTGTAATGCTTCAGCCTGTCTCAGAAGAACTTCTAAGAGACAATTGGCCAGGTCAGAAGAGATACATTGTTAATCTTACCTTGCTTTCTATGCACGTAAAGAATGATTTTCACATAATCAAAGTTTGATATTTCTGGAGAGATCAAAAGAGACTATGAAGTGGTGAGCAGGTGTAGCAGACATCTTAAAGGATCTGAAAATGCAATTAACCAGCAAATGAGCCTTGAACAGATGAGCACAATGAAAGCTACCGAGAAATGAGATGGCCACAGCACTCAAATAACAGCAGTGGGCCGATAGGCAGCTACCACGTATCTTGACCTTTTGAAATACAGAACAAATCAGATACAGAGAGGATAGCAGATATAATTATGGAAATACCCTCTTAGAAATGATTAAAGAATTTACTGATTGTTTTCACAGTCTGGGGAAAGCAGGACACTGGAATATTATTTCTACTCTCTTTACAAGGCATTGAATGTTGCATTAGAGAGTACGTAAAACGGAGTTCTAGAGAACAGAAGGAAAGCAAAGAATTTTTGATAGATTTTACCTGTTATATTTATATTTAACAGACGTTGATCCAGTGATTAATCCGATGAACGTAACGGCAATAGCCATATGATAGAAACGTTTATGATAGAAATGTTCATTTAACAGCAAGTGAGAACCATTCGGCCCATCTACAGGGACCGATCAATGGCACAAAGGCACAGACAAGGGGGCATCAGGCAAAGCAATTATGAATCAAAAGGCACACAAAAGCATAAGGTGTGTATAAGGTATATATATATATATACATACAAAGGCATAATATTTACAAACACACTCACAAATATGCTTACCACATGCATTCATACACCCAACATAAATACATAAGCACACCTGTAGACACGCTGACTACAATAAAGCCAGATCCCATCCCCTGTCTGCACAATATCTCTCTTCCTGTAGCTGCAGGCTGATGGCTGGAGGATCCTAGAACAGTAACCCTGACCCAAGTAGCTTCTGCTTGCTGATGGTAACATGTGATTACAGAAAGAGCTTTTTACACATGAAAGGAAGCAAGAAGCTGACTCTGCAATCTCTGATGCCCATAGTGGAGTCTTTCTGTGTCTCCACAAATAATAATAATAATATTACTCCTGCTGCAGGAGAAGGGCCCCATAGACCAAGTGAGACCCCACATCACCCAGCACGGTGCGGACAAAACTGTACATAAACTACAGCAAATAAGCAGCAGGAACCCTGAGCAAATCCCCCTTTGTTAATCCACCTCGGCCCATCTAGTCTGCCCATTTTTCCTACCGTAAAAAATGTAATCAGTCCTTGGTCTCATCATATGCCTATTCCATGAATACTTCCCATCCACGCATCCCACTTGTGCCTGGAAGCTTTTTCTTTTTCCTATCCCCCCTCTCAACAAAGTAAAAGTTTCCGACATTAGTATCTCCCGGCACAATTGCCGGCAGCAGCGGAGGTTGTCTGCGCGCATCGTGCACACATCCACCGGCTGCCAGACAGGAGGATCCAGGTCCCCTGCAGCGCTGCGGGGGATCTGGATCTTAGTCTTGTAGTCAGACCTCTATTCGAAGTCCGATTATAAGACGAGGGATATTTTTCAGAGGCTTTGCTCTGAAAAAACCTCGTCTTATAATCGAGCAAATAAGGTATGGTTATGAAATGCATATCTAATTTAGGTTAAAATGAATCAATAGCTGCCTCTATCAGAGCAGGCTTTCTAGGCCCCATTACCATAGCATATATTGGTAGCAAAAGCAACAATTGGCTTATATATGATCATAGATGGGTAGAATAGAAAGGAATCAGCAGCAGACTGGGGTAAAACCCTGAGATTTCCCAAGTATGCTCAATACTATATCTCATGTCTCCTCTCCGTATTACAGTACAATATTCTTACAATGTTCTTGCAAAAGCGAAGTGCTGATGCCCGACACAATATGTATAAATAATAATATTTTATACCAACAAGAATAGCAAAGCCTGCAATATGAACAACCGTAAATTTGTTCACTACAAAAGAGTCTGTGGTTCGCTGTTAATATTCTGGTTGACAGTTCACCTGGGGCTTTTACACAGAAAAGAGATTTAATTCCCTATTCAGATGTTCTCTTTGTACATATAGCCTTTGCACATCAATAACCCTGGTTCCTCGGTTCACCCTTTCCCACTGCTATTTAGAACGTCCTGCAGCAATAACTTTTTTATAAGCTCGTATGATTGTCAAAAGCTTCCAACGTTCTTTTTTTTTCTTCTTTCTTTTAAGAATCTTACACGAAATTCCAGATTCCTGGACACGCAAAGCAAATGTTGAACCGCGCGTTAATTTTACATATTTTCACCTTAGAGAACTCTGAACCACAGTGCACCAAGGCAAATTATTAATCATGTTTCTAATTATTTATTTATTAAGACCGAGGACACAACCACCTGCGGAGAAAACATTTACATACGCAATTAGCAGGTCTGAGTCAGTTGATTAGTGGGTACAATTTCTGTAACTATCTTGGCAAGAAAATTGTACTTAGTGCTCGCTGCCCATTATTTCAAGGCTGGTAACAGTACGGTGTTTTCAATAAATAAAAATTGTAATTGTTGAAAAAAATAAAAAGAATACTTTGTCTTGGTAGCTGTTATAAGGAAGACATTTCTTTACTTGGACTTGAAATGCTGGAACCCAAGGACAGTGTTTTTTTAAGGGTATTCATATTTTTTCTAATTTTTTTTTTTACAGATTGGAATTCTAGGTCATGATCGGGATCCTCATAAATAATGAAAAGTTTTGGTTACTGGAGAATACGTTTTGGCAAAGCTTCACAGAGAAATGTGGTGGTGGTTTGTGAGCTTTGCTGTCACCCTTCTATGGTCTTGTCTGTTGTTTGTCGACATGAAGGTCCATCTTGAAAAGCCTCACATACCCCCATTTATGTTATTAACTAAAAAAAAATTGGATCTTTACTGTCTGTACGGGTGGGTAAGCTAGCTCGGGAGACAACATATACAAAAATGGGTCAAGACAGACTCTTTGCATGGCTCTTGTCCCGGTCCCACCTACTGCTTACGGAGAGTCAATAATTATAATAATATTGATAATAATAATAATAATAATATGCGTTCTTGTTTGCTCAGGTAGACTATATATATCAGCTTAAAGACCTGGAGAAGTAAACAGGGGTTACTATAAAGAGGGAAAGAAAAGACAATGATGTCACTGCATTAAAGATCCATTGATAAATCAATATTAAATTTCTTGGTAAAGATAACTTTGCTCATGCAAATAAACTATTTAGGAGTTTAAATAGTAGAGTACACCATGGCTTTTCTTCCTTTGCTAATTTCTTTTCTGACTTGGTCTCTTTAGAGAGTCAGATGAAAAGGCCTGGCTGTCGTACAGAAGTAAACAGCACAGAAGCCAACGACTGAATGAGTTATTGGCACAAGTAACCTTTATTTTACCTAACTAGTTGAATTAAATTGTGTTGATAATCACGCCACTGTCAACATAGCACGGCAAAAAGAATAGTGGGGTATTTGCCTTTGGCATTCCTTGTAATAAGGAAGTCTATCAGAAGACCGTAAAATCAGCAACTATTTCTACAGCCACTTTTCATATAAACTAATTTTGAATAAAACCAAGCTGGAGATTATTTTTAAACATATTATCTTACACAAAAAGCTGCCCACTCAATGAAGTATTTATTTTATATTTTCTTTTACGCATGAATGCAAGATCTGAATTAAAAGACGTTCAGAGTTTCCAATGAACTCTAAAAAAGGAATTCTTGGTAGAGACATACAGATTGAGGTTTATTCACTAAAGAGGGAGTTGGCAGGGGAGTTTGCAGGAAAGTTGTAGTTTCACCTCAATGACTTCATAGCACGTGTGCAGCCAATGACGAGCCAATCTGTTGTGAGATGGGAGAGGACTGTTGGCAAATGGCACATAATTCCTCCAATCTGTTGTGATATGGGAGAGGACTGTTGGCAAACGGCACATAATTCCTCCAACCTGTTGTGATATGGGAGAGGACTGTTGGCAAATGGCACATAATTTCTCCAACCTGTTGTGATATGGGAGAGGACTGTTGTGCAAACGGCACATAATTCCTCCAATCTGTTGTGATATGGGAGAGGACTGTTGGCAAATGGCACATAATTCCTCCAACCTGTTGTGATATGGAAGAGGACTGTTGGCAAATTGCACATAATTCCTTGTGAAGACTGTTCCATTCACATCCGTATTAGTATAATATATAACATAATACTACATATTCCACACAACACAGGGGTGTACGCAATTAACCGCCCAACAGTTGCTATCAGCCATTGTCTTAACACCTCCTTGTTGTCTGGGGGCTGTTGTCCTCTCACAGACAGCATAAGCACAAAATGGAGGGAGAGCAAAAGGAGGGCAGTTAAGCAAGGGAAGGAGGAGGCCGAACAGCCAATCAGAGCCTACTATGTGACCTAAAGCCCTCCCTCTCTTGCTGTCTGGGTGCTGGCAGACACTGAGAGAGAGGAGCCGGCTCTGCTATGGATTAATCATATAATATACATACCTGCTGTAGAGGGGCTCCTCTCTGCCCAACAATCCAGCGCTCACAGGTGGACACAGGTCATGGCAGCTCAGACTACTACAAATCAAGTCATTCTACTACAATATGGAGGCTTAGGGCCCCTACAACTGCAGGCCCGAGAGGAACTGGGCCAGGTGCTCCTTAATTTAGCCCTTATCCTAAACAACTGTTACATTTGCTTTCTTTTATAATAAAAATATATAGCTTTTACAGCATACTGTTGGCCAGTGAGCTCCTATATTAGTTTGTGTGTGTATTATATATCAATCTATATTTATAATGTAATTAATACTATAATGTAATAAATACATAGGAGCGAAATACATTTTTCCCAACAATAATATAGTTTTTGTTTAATATAGATAAAAGGTTTATATTTTTAAATCTTTCTGTCTTTTGAAATGAGAAAAAGCTTTTATTTCCCTCCCCACTCTTTATTTACAAGGTCTCCGTAAGGTTATACCCTGAAAGTGTCCTTTCTAATGTGATTACCACGCTGATTTATGAAACGTTCTAACCTGTGTCAGGGAGTCGGTGAACCTATATAGGTCATTTTGCAAATTCAGATGCTGAAAGTGGGTAGCGGTATTAATTTATGTGTCCATAATTTACTCCATTTACACATTGCCCTCTCTGACGAAATGATTATCAGAACATATACACAATATTTATATACATGAGACTGCCCTTGAAAAAGATGGATAATTATAACTTTAAAAGACATTCACTAATCTAGCCCAGACAGTTACTGATGATGTAATGATAGACCACCACGAGTTGATGATACAGATATTCCTCGCTATTTCCGCAGAAATAAGATGCGCGCTTCCTCGCAGAAAGGGAGATACATCATTGTCACCTCGTCAGGAAGAAGGTAAGGTATGTAATCATGCACGTTAAACTAATTATTATAGTGCAGCGTAGTATAATGAAATTAAATTGATACAGTGCTGCAAAATTATAAACTGGCACAGAGCTGCAAGATTAAATATTGTGTTTTATACATATATATGCAAAAAAATAGTATGATATATAAAATATATATATTTATATGCAAAAAAATAGTATGATATATAATATATATATATATATATAAATATTATATTTAGAGAACAAACATTTGCCAATACAGACATATAAGGGTCTACTTTAGACTCCTTTTGGTGCAGTGAGATTTTAGCCCCCCCCCCGATAATAATGGGTGGCAACAATGGCATCTGCTGCTAATGGCTTCTGTAAATATTACAAGGCTTGTTCAACGCGTTTGACGGTGAATCGCAAAAGGGGCTCCTTGTGCATATATGTCCTTTAACCTCTTAATGACAAAGCCCGTACATGTACGGGCTCAAAATGCATTGTTTTCAATGGGTTTAGGGACCGCCCATTGTCCTTAAGGCGTTAAAGAAAACTACACAAGGAGCCCCCTTTTGCGATTCACCATCAAACGCGTTGAACAAGCCTTGTAATATTAACAGAAGCCATTAGCAGTAGATGCCATTGTTGCCACCTTCAATGGCTGTGCAAGGAAACCCCCAGATGTTAGGGGGCCAGAATACACCAATGGTTACAAAGTCAATCAAATATTCAACTCCATAATGACAAGTGATTGCATTTAGATAGACCTTCAAGGATTACATCAATATCTCAATATACAAATTATCAATATATTAACCTCAGCATGTGTCAAACCTTACTGCAATAGCAACATCAGTGATGAAGATGGGGACCTTACCAACACAATGTATTGATGTCCCAAAAAATGATGTCCCACAATTTATTGATGTCCCAAAAAATGAGTACCTTTACTTTTGGCAGCTGGTGGGTGATCATGCTTGTCCATATGAAGACACCAGCTTTCATTGTGATATTTAATGCATGTTGTGAAGAAAGTGACTTATAATCACAAAGAGTTAATTAGCACCGATTCACAACTCGTATCAATAACGCTTTCACAATCTTCCTAGCGTGCTTACTAATACAGATCATTAGCACTCAGATTGTGTAAAACTATAAATGTGCATTATGAGATGACAGCATATAATTCACTTCTTCTTAAATGGGTAGCCTCGTGGGTCTTTAATATTTTATGGACCAAAGAGCATCAGCCTACTTCGAAATCTATCTTGGAACATTATTGATCCTTAGCTACAGATACATACAGGATATGCCAAATTCTAATAAAGGATATCATTTTTATTGGTATTTACTAAGACACCTAATAAAATGTGCCTCTGATTTAGGAGTTAAAAGGAATCTAGCTAGCATATAGATACACAAAGCTTCACCTCTGATGAACTCATAGATGTTCTTATGAATATATAAGGATAAATATACTGGGGGAATTTCATTACCAGGCTGTGCTTGGTCTTGTCTTAGCTCTTGTCGAATAGTCCTTAGTTATCAACTCAAGTGTTTGAGAACTGTATGAAGAAGTTATAATACATATCTCATTCTTTCCAAACTGAGACACGTCGGTACTTTTGAGGGTACTTTTTTTGTATAATAGATTGCAGGAGCATGAAGGGGTTAAGCACAAGTAAAATAATCAATCAAAGAAAGTAGAAAATGCTGCATTCTCATTGTAAAGAACACTGTGCTTTTTTCTGTAATTACCTCAAAGTGACCCTTTTTCAAACTATCCATTGCATATGTTCCTGTATTTTAAAGCGGCTCCATTATCTTTAGAAAAAAAGAATGATGTAAAAGTTATATTAAATACAAAAAGGAGAAAAACAAGACAGTGGCATCTAGTGGTCCACTACTGTACTACCTTATTTTAATGTAATCAAAATAACCACCTCCGAGCATTTCGATACAAAATGTTATGCAACATTAACACGTGGAAAATGTTATCAGGCATTTCCATGTGAAATACTTTGGGGTTACAAAACAATGTTTCATTTGGGGGAAAAAACTCATAAAACAGCTGTTTTGTCTATTGAAATTTTTAGACATTCATTTATTGTCATTCAATGGTGCACAGGCTTGAGTTCTCCGCTTTCTCTCTGATATCTGAAAAGCATCAAAGTCTGATGCATGTTGTTGAGCAGTGCCCCAGATCGAGAGTCCCTAGGCACGCACCTTTACATATGCTGCAGCCGATCACGCAACAGCGCTCAGCCCCCTGTCCCAAGCTCAGGGGCCACTAGGCACAAAGTGTGGCTCATGGATAATCTACCATTGATGTCCATCAAGTGCAAACCTTGTAAGCTTGTTAAAAATTACACCTGTTTCAGCAGTCTAGGATACTTCATGGAGCTAACTATTTATCGATAAGAGACACAAAACAATATTTGGCAGGTGCCGGAAGGAACCTGGTTTCTCGGCAAGGGTTGCATCGGTAGTACATTAATATCTTTTCATGTAATTTATCCAGCTACCCTACTCCATCATGATACAAGGCATGTCTTGGGCAATGCAATATAATAAAAAAATTGGATTTTTAGTTAACGTACAGCCAGTTTTTTATGAGAGGTCCCTATTCACCTATAGGCTAAGAATATCAAAGTAGACATATGGAACAAATCTACACGGTAAAAACTGCCAGCTGTCTCTCAGCTATTAAAGTAAAATGAAAATAAAAATACAATAAAGTCTTAGATGAAAGGATATCCTTTAATATTAAAAAGGTATCTTTAAATAAAAGATTTCTTGCCAGCCTAGAACGGCTGTTATTTAAAGTGTTTCTTCCTCAATTATCTGATGCCAGCCACAGCTCCACTCTTTGTTCTTAAAGTGTCTCTAATACTATTAAAACTTTATAATAAATACATGTGGGTATAAGGTGATTAGGTAAGACTTTCTTTTTAGCAGAGGTTATAAAGAGACGGTTGCGTTAAGCGTTAACATCTTCTCCAGTGGCCATCTACGCAGCTGGGAAAATAATCTTGTAAAACCATGGGGTCGATGTATAAAGTTGTGGCAGGTGCGAAAAATACAATACAACGTGCAAAGCTATAATTGCATCAACGTAGAAAAAACGCGTCAACAATTTTTTTAAAAAAGTGATGTAACAATGCATAAGGGGCGGACACAATTTTGATACCTAATTCATTTATGGATAAAACAATGTATCGTTCATAGAAACTCATATGAAACCAAACCAAAATCACAGCTTCATGGAATTAAATTAGCCCGCGACAGATAGTGTTAGTATTTCATCTATATTGACAAGTCTATTATTCATGAAGTATGGAGAGAGAAAGAAAAGAAATTGTGCAGAAAAAACGGATATGATGGGAGAAAGGTAAGGGGCGTCTAGTGCGAGATAAAAATGTACCAGAATTTTGAGGTTGGTAGATAAGTGGAACGGCCACGCAGCATAAGTGATGGGGGTTAATACAGTGAGGAGGACAAGACGAGGGTCACATGGGCAAGATCTAGAACTTGCGCAATGACTTCTGGCATGAGTTCCAGAATGTCAGTCAATTCAGATGGTTAGTTTATTGGATAAGGTCTTCTTCTTCAGTTCTGGACAAAAAAGGTCTGCGTGAAATCGGCATGAAAATCATGATTGGAACATCCCTATAAAATAACAGCTAAAGTTCTTTCGTTCCAGGTTTCATGTTATTCCGGTCATCAGTGACAAACTATCCATTAGACAATAGGCAGGAGGTCCTACAGATCTGGGGTGGGTGGTTTCTCCATTCAGCGCATTAACATTATTCAAGTTGACAAAGCTACATTACCACCATTCCTGCAGAATAATTATTTTTCATTACGCTTAGCTGAATCACTGTTTTGTTTGCCATGACTTCTAATGAGTCCCTCTGATTAATTCGCATAACAGCGTGTGGTTGACCTAATCCCTAAATTACAGTAAAGCACATGCCCCTCTGCGATTTACAATATGGTCATTTTATCGCTTTTTCCCAATCCCTATTACATGAATGGCCATCTGTGCAATTAAGATGTAGCGTGTTCTTTGAATTCTGAATTTTAGATTTTAAGACAAGGGGAGAAAGGCTTGAAATAAATACATATTTTTAGCGGTTATAGATGCAGACAGTACATGTTTGGTTTGCATTTTCAATGCTAGAGACACAAGACCGTTGTCTCATCATAGATAATAAGATCAGAGATTCCCCTGTCCGCTGGTTGTTTCCTGTTCCTGCTTCATCATAAGCCGTACATGTACCAAAAAGTTTGAATTGGTCATTAACAATAATTCTTTCTGTACAAGTTTCGCCCCTTTCAATAATGCTTAATCGTATGCCCTATGTGATGACTTTTTACAGTTAAATAGTATTTTTGGGGTGTTTTACAAGAAGTTATGCTTTTCGCTCAGTACTTGGTTTGCTTGTTTTTCATCAAACTTGACATTTGTTTATCGGAAACAAGTTAATGGGATGAAAGGCCGTCTTCATTATTATATCTACTTGACCATTCTGTAATTATCCCTTCACAAAGTGTCACACAAGACTCATATAAAGGAACGTCGGAAACGCTGTTGGTATTCTGATGAACGCAAGATCGGATTTTGCTCGTTATAAAATCTCATATCCACGACTTGCAATTATCATCAAAAACAGTGTGAAAGATTTCATCCGAAACTAAAGAATACAGGAATACAAGAGGTAATTACCCAAACAATCAGGGAAGCCAAGAATCAGAAATGTGTATTCAATGGTAATATCGTTCTGTTGTATGTTAGCTTCAGAGATGTACATATTGTAAATTTGTTCCAGCTGGACATATTCTTATATAGACCATTTCATCAGCAAAAAACTGCATCTGTGTCCCCAAGATTTTGTTTGGTTTTGCATTTTCTTATGAATGGAAATTATATTTCTTTTATACAGCACTCTTGTTTTGCTCGGTTTCATCAACATAATTCAGAATTTGGACCGTCAGCAAAATGGCTTTAAAATTATTGAAAACTTGAGTCATAGAAAAGTTGTTGTTTCTTTTTCCCCCTTTAAGAATTCTACAGTTATGGGATAAACAAAGTTAGGCTCCTTAAAGACGTAAATAGCTGGGACAACAGATAGCATCTCAAGAAGTGATGGCAACCACCTGAGCAAACTCCTGACTTATGATGTCATGAGGTTACAATGACTAATTAAGAAGGATGTTATGAGGTTGCAATGACTATTCAAGATGGCTTTGAGTGTACTACCTGTCATTTAGCTCTGTGCTTCCTTGGGTCATACCCATGTGAAGGCTATTTCCCAACTGGGCTTGTCCACCAAGGAGAACTTTGTCATCTGCTTAATCCATGTACATCAGGTTTATTAAAAATAACATTAAAATATTGCTTTAATCACATGTTTCTATCAGACCTAGGATTATTTTAAATTAACTATTGGGGGCAATTTTTTTTTTTTATACATTATAGATATGTCGCAATTATAAATGTTTGCCCAAGGTCATTGTAGTGTGACTTTTCCATTTAATAGACTGAGGGTGGTTGAAAGAGAATGGAACACCATTTTATTTTATACTTTGTGCCGCTTTAGCTGCTCTGATCACATTACGCGATAATACTCAGCATGAATTTGGAGATCATTTTGCGGGTTCCGTAACAATTTGAAAGATTCTTTTTAACTTTCGAACTATAAAATTATCTTAACCGTCAAAGTGCAAAAAGCACACATACACAACAACAACAAAAAAAAAAGCCTAAAGTGTAATTTACAAAGCAGACGTTATCAGCAGTCGTGCACACTCTAAAACTATTTTAGTGGAGAGGGATCGCTGTGCTTTGTAGATAAATATTAGGAAAACCCTTATAGGCAAACAAAGATCACGCATGGAGATTACTTATGAAATACATCATGCGGGCAGCGTAAACAAAAGTTGCAAAAAGAACAATTACTCTTGAGAAGTTAAACTTAATTCTTTTTTTTATCATACATAAATATCATGTCTAAAAAAAAATCTCACTTAAAATGTTATAACAATGCTTTTATACGCAGCTTACTATTTATTATGATCTGGGAAAAAAGAGGCATTTCGACTAATATCACTCTATATTATATCACAATTCCAGTTGTACTATAGTTTAGCTTTTACTATGACGCCTGTATTCAAGAGATTGTTTAAGTTGATTTAAGAAGATGATGGAAGCGATTCCTCAATCAAAAAGGTAGAATGGTACTGAAAAATGTAAACTACTATTTATAGTCAACTAATGGAAATGGATCTTTCTTATTTGGAAATATATTGGTTTAATCCTAGTGGCAGATGCGTGTTAGTTAAAAAGGACAATCACTTGGATGTTTTCGTGGGGGTCCTATGGGTTTTGTCTATGCTGGTGGTCACAGATTGAGTCAAAAAGGAACAGGTGAATATCGGATTCAGGCAATGCAAATTGAATATCATGGGGATATGGATCAGTAGCACGTATATAATAGTCCAAGAAAGTAAGGATGGGGGGATAAATATTTGTACTAGATGGCTTATCGCGGGCATATATTGTAATACCGCTGTCGAGTCATTAAGTCATATAAACATTATGTCAGAAGTGTATAATATGTATAAATACAAACAAATAACATACAAGCTTCCCTTTCACACACCTGTTTCAAGAACAAGAAATGTTCTATGGAACACAAAATTTAAATAAGAAGCTCAATGCACAATTTTTCACAAATAATATTTTAGATTTAATTTTCAGATGGGGTGGATTCATGAAGCATTTTCCAATCAGACCACGTGTTATAATTTATATGTATTTATGTATTTGCTCAATTGCGTATTGCATAAGTTATTTTTTTTTATCTGCTTCAAGTATTGGATGATTAAAAAAAAGTACCTTTATAGAATGAAATTATGTCCAAATAGATGGTGTCACCTGTCTTTATCACTTACTGTTCCCTTTCTCAAAAAAATGCTCAAAATCACAGATAAAAGCAATATACAAAATTCCATTGAATATTTTAAGACTTTTACAGTCAGTCTTGGCTAACCAAAGGTTATATTTTTATGCACTACCTTCATAAGACACAAGACTAGATACAAATTTAAATAAAAATATATATTTTACTTACTAATGCTGTTAACCACCGATCAACAGCATCTACTTTCTTTGCTTATGAAAACAGCTTATCTCAAACGACGTGTGAACGCTCGTTAAAACTGTACATGACGCTGTGTGTGGGAAGGCTGCATTTGCCATAACCTCAAGAGGTATAACTAATTTAGTTAAGAGCTTGAAGGATACAGACCTCTAGCGATCCCTTTGTCTGGTTTTCCAAGAGCGTTCAGATGTGTGTGTCAACACTTCAACATCTGGGAAAGCAGATAAACCATTATAGTTGAAACGCTGCTTAATTCAAGAATATAAATGTGATTTATAGTGCCAAAGGTACTGCCGTCTACGGGAGTCCTAGCCTTTGTATTCTTAGTCAGATCTCTCTCTACTCTGCGTGTGGACCTGGGCTTACAATGGCATGAAAATGATAGGATACAAAAAGATGGCAAGGCAGATAGGATTTTCATTGTTTCTTTGTAGCCATCAAAGGTTTAGCCCTTGCTTCTTATACATTAGGGTGTAAAATGATGGCTCCAGAGATTCTTGTCATAGATGAGCCTTTCTACTCGCCAGTTGATATAATGGTAAATGGTGAGCAATCACTGTTAGGATGCAGAGAGGTGGTCCTTTTGACCACTGAGCTTAGGTCTAACCGCCCATCATTTAAGAGAGCCAAAATGGTAACATTTCTGTATGGTTAGATGTATTTCTAAGAGATAGGATGTTATCTAGACATTATGTGTGACCTCATAATGGTTCCACCCTGCCTTTATTACTCTAGTCGCCATGTCTTCAGCCTCTAGTGGCCTCCCTTTCCAGTATTAGCATCTCAGCTACTAGTTCTAATCACCTGTGCCTTGTTACCTACATGGAGCTCCCTGCCTTATCCTTCAGTCTGAGCCTTTGCATTGGAGTTCATGCAGCCTTTTATGTATTCTCGGTGTTTGGCCCTGCTAGCAGTTTTCTGTTTGGATCCTACCCATTTTGACCTGGCTTGTCTTGACCTCCTGCTTCAGTTCCTGATCCGGCCTTCTGTCTACGATCTCCTTTTACCAACCTGGCTTGCTTGACCACGTCTTTTACAGACGCATGCCCCTCCAGAGGGCTTCCGGCCGCGTTCCTCGCCAGAGGGCTTCCTGCCGTGCACCCTGCATGGTATCCTGCTCTCGGTCAGAGGACCTTCCCAGATGTGTATCCTGTTGAGAGCGAGTCCCTGCCACTCCAGCATCCTGTGTACTATCTTGACATGGGCATCTGCTGTTGTGTCTGTAACTTATTTAGTTGTTCTCTAGTTCCGTTGTGTACTTACCTGCTGTACCAGTGAACTCCATTACAGACGGTATCATATACATAACCAGCCTTGTGTATGCTACTATTAGCCTGCATGTACAGGGCGTACAGGTATCCCCTGCACCAGGGCTCCTCCTTGACTCCCTGACCTGTGGCCTGACAGATAAATTCAGACCCATCAAACATTCTAAGCTCCTAGATATTGAGAGAAAGATGGACTTTGGGTCACCAGGGATGTTGGAGTGCTATGGATCACCTTAGTGTTTTTTCTTATGCTATAATGATGTTGGAGGAACTGTCTTCATGATATTATCGATGATGTTATTCTGGCCTGGTGGTAACTTGTTTAATTATGCTTGGACTGTGAACTACTTGTCAGCTTTGTAGTAACTACCTACAGGGTAATCAGTTCCTGTGACACATAAACCACATCTTTGTATGATCTATCTATAATCTTCAATGCCATATGGTTTTAGGAAGGACATTTAGAAAAGTAAAGTGAGTATTTTTGAGAAATAGTTTTATCTTTTACTTCCTTCAAAGAAGAATTACCTTATTATAAGTTACCTTATTCTTTTGAAATGCAGAAAAGTCTTAAGGATTGAACTTAGCAAAATAAGAAACATGATGGTCTAACTATTCATTATATCACCATGCAAAGTACTTCATTCATATGGAGGATGCATTCCTGGAAAAAATGTGAAGCCTTTGAAAGCGACCCAAAACTAATTGGCACATTCTAGTGCAGAATATTTTCTCTCAATGTAAATTCTATAAAATGTAACTTTAAGCCACTACATTAAGGGATATATGACATATGGCTCACTATAAACATGTATTTTAGGTCTATAATATATAGCGTTATCCGTGTAAAACAGTGAACGGTAATAAAAATCTACTTGCTATTAACATGTTTATTGATTTGGTTCTCAGGATCTAGGTTTTAGTATTATATTAACAATGTTGTTATTATAGTCATTTAAGCAAGCATGGGATAGGCATAATGCCAAGCTAGATATAGGATAAGGGCAAGTACTAAAGGAGAGTACTCAGAGGTTGGGCAGACTGGATGGGCCTTCTGGTTCTTATCTGCCGTTACTTTCTATGTTTCTATGTTTAAATATCTTGCCTACATATATTTTTGATTACTAGACTTAGAAGGTTGTTGTGTATGTCCCTGTGTACTTTATATGTTGGCTGCATCCTCTGCTTACAAATTATAAGTAAATATCATTGTTTGGGTATAACCCTGTAATATGGTCATCGGTAGAGCTAGGCAAAGTATTATTTAACAAAAATGCATTTTTAGTAGTTACTGATATAGGTAGGCTTGTGCTACTCACACAAAAGTATTGGCAAGCACAAAAGTGGGTGGAAAGAGATATTTCCTTACAACTAATTTCATACCGATAAATGTTTTCCAAAATGTCACATACACTGTGACTACTTCATGCCTATTTTTGAAAATTATTCCCTTTTCCTTTGAGATTATTCTTAGTAGTCGATTGATTTTGGACAAATTTTGGATGTTAGACAAATCAAAGGCATCAGCTCCAACTAAAGACTACTTTGTTTGGGGATAATAAACATATTTGGAAAGGCTATGGGTTTGGTCCGGAGTATCCGGGTTTCCCTGGGTCACCTTTCTTGTTCTCCTTGGCAGGAGAGCATCTCTAGCCACGCACACTCTCAACCCTTTAATATTATCTGGGGTTCCCAGGCACACCACTATAACTATATCTTTTTTATTCTTACTAAATTATGCAGTAATTGTATCATTTTCTTTTACCGACAGCGTTGCACGTATATAAGAACTTTATAAAAAACAATTCAGCGTGACCTTTCTAAAAGACCAACAGTAAAAAAAAAAAAAAAAGCTTTGCTTGGGAATGTTCTTCATTTATATAGCACTATCGTTTTATAAGTATATACCACAGACGGACTAATAAATGTGTTTGTTTAAATTATGCTTTTTATTTTTAGTGCCGTACGTCCGAAAAACTCTTTTATAGCCGCAGAAGGAAACATGAATATTTTTTTCTTGTTCGAGACAGAACACGAGTGCAATTTCAACCACATCTATTGTTTGTTCTTTTGTTTAGTAGAAGAAATACAAGATAAAAAAGCAAAAATCAATTTGCTAGCGGGCTCTCCCGGCCACAACTTCCTACATTTTGACTATGACAATCAACTACATACATTATTTAATTTGATAGAGCGACACGCTGACCTTGTTGCTGCCAGTGATAAGGATAACAGAATTAATCACTTTAAATACCATAGGCAATTGAATTAATTTATGCATTTGTAGTTGTCATCCCCTGACTGCTTAGAATTCAGCAGTTTCATTCCGTTTTACAATATTTTCTCATTCTGCAGTAGTACAAGAACATGCATGACTGATTTATATTTTTACCCCTGGGGTGCCCGTGACCCATAGGCAAACCAGCAGACTGCCTAGGGAACCAGGCTGGTTGGGGTACTGTGTTTTTCCTATACTAGGAAGCAAATGCATTTATGAATAGAGTGCTGGAGACATATATTTCTAGGACCATACATCACCTGGATATGGTTGGCAACCTTCAGTTTCATATGGTAGCTCAATAGAATACCACATTTGGCAGAAGACACTCCTAATACACCAAAATAAATACATGATGGAGCACATTAAGGATTCAGCCACTGTAGAAATGCTGACCAAAGTCCTTGTTATACCAGGAACCCAGGTGGATATATTGCCTACTTGAAAGTAAAGGTCTCAAGAAAACGGGTTAGCTTCTGCTATCTGGAGAACCCAATGGATGGTTAGGTAGGTAGACCACTGAAATTCCAATTTGTCCTCCAATCTCCCCAAGTCAGTATAAAACATGTTACTGGTTTTGTATATAAATATATGTCATAAAATGCATGTAGTGGAAGAAAGGTAAAACTTTGGTAAGAAGTAACTCCTATGGAGCCCTCTTAAAACAATTTGGGAGTAAAACATTGGAGTTCTGTGGTTTGACTAAGTAGCTAACTTGAAATCAAACACTTAAAAATAAATTGTTTTTACAATACGCTTAAACAGGGAATATATATATATATAATATAATATATATATTATACATACACATACACACACACACACACACACATATCTATATATATAAGAAACCATTTTTATTGCTTTATTTTGCTCTGTTTGACTTTGAATCTCAGTCAAACAGGAAGATGGGTGACCTGGTCCGCAGAGGGAGCTTGAAAGGTAAAATGTATGCGTCGGAAAATCAAAGTGTTTAATTCAGGAGAAAAGTTGAATGTTTCCCTTCTGCTTTATATAAACAGCCATCCATCTCTGTCAATCTTATTTATTCCTAGTCACTCAGTATTTCTCATGCTCTTATCCTGCGCTGAAAGCTCATGGGAGTATAACAAAGAATATTTGGTCACTTTATGCACAGGATTGTAGCTGCTCCCTACTTCAAGGTCACATTTGCTATGTAAATTCGCTATTTCATCTTGCGTAGCTATTGTACTCCAGTCCCAAGGATTATTTTTGCTTACTAAGACCCCTCTAGGAATTTACTTTGTTCTCTGTCTCAAGAAAAAATAGTCACTTTATAATACTATTATCATTGTACTTTTAGTACAGTTATCTCAGGGTAAGTTGTGAAAAAGATCACGTCACATCTAATTGAGCTCTGTATTTACAGAATTTGAAATAATTTATTATAATTATTATAAATAAATGCATAGTTGCCCTGTATATAAAAACCTTACTCCAATGATGCGATTGTATACTCTAACTGAAGATTCCCTGATCTTTTCCATATATGGTAATCGATTATTACGCCGCATAGTGATTGATATCGACATTTGATCAGTGAACTACACAACTTACCATACCATAAGCTTCTTGCCTAAATAGTTTGTTGGTCAGCATCTGAGATACCCAGGAATAATAGTTCTCCTATGTTGGAGACCAACCCCGTATGAGTTTGGAAGGTGGTGGGACAGTAGATGGACTTTAAACAAAACAAGGTCACCTCCCTTTGCTTCCAACACCCAGCTGAAGTTTAATTTGCTAAAATGAAGGCCCACTGATGACTATCCCAAGTCCAGAAGGAGGTCATATCCCAACGATCTGACTTTTAAATACACGCTGCTGGGAGGCAATAATCTGTGCCGACTCTGCATGGTCCTTATTAGTGTGAATGGGCCGGTTGAGGAAAACAGTGATCTTCCTTTTAACTAGCCCATTATTCGGTGGTGATATAGAGAGTCTGATTACCCAAAAGGGTGATTAGCTTTCAGTTATTCGAGAGAAGGGAGATCACCACCTGGCCATGTCCTACTAGGCAAAGGCAAGAATAAGCCACTAGCTCACAGGCTTCAGTTACAAAAATGGAGGACATCCAATGTACTGCTAATACATAGTAATGGCTCTAAGGATTTGAGGTATAAATAAGTTCCGTGAATAGTGACAAGCAGCGGTTCTTTGCATTTTTCAGGGTCCTGCAATGAATTTATGAAATTATTCATGTATGTTTTGTAGAATTACATTAATACTTTACTATTCAGATATCAGGCATTTGCATGATCATGAAGACAGATTTGCATAGCAAAATAAAATCAAAAGGGCTGACATGCTACTTTTCCAGTGAGCCAAAAATCTGGGCTTTATGGGCAATGGCCTTGAATCCCATTAAATAATGGGAATGGAAATGTATTAGCTAGCATGAAGAAAAAAAAAGATGAATGATGTATTACTAACAGCAGAAGAGTAAATAGTTTGAACAGAAATTTATACCATGTCTGCTCTCAAAGGTATTGCCAGTAATTCTATTCACATTTATTATAAAAGCGTTATATGGGGCACATTCCACTTATTAACAGCCACAGAACTGTTAGAGAATTACGGCATCATAAGTGGTAATGGAATCCCAACATAAATAAGTTATTAATCTGATTTTCTCTCAGTCTGAGAAAAGTAACACCTACAGTAATTGGTTACCGCGGTGAAATATGAATGTGGCTGGTTTCTACATCGAGTGTAAGGTCTGACCTAAACTACCAACAGGATATATCAGCTTATATATCAGCCAGGGTTCTAAATGGCCAGTTTCTTCTAATAATAGGAATACTAATTATACTGTTTAAGTATCATACTAGGAATCATCATCAAGCAGAAGCAAATATTGGTTATCCAAGTCAGTTCACATAGTAATACATATTAGACTTGGGCGCCGGCGAAGTCTTTGTGTGCGTCTTTGGAGACTCAGACAACTACTCTGAACAACTTGGCCTGGGAGGAACAGGGATTTCCCCCTGGCAAAGGGCAGGGCAAGGTACACCTCGGAGCAACTTGACCTGGGGAGACCAATGGCTTTGGCACCAGGATTTAAAAGGTCTGTAAGAACAACTACATTGGTCGCCGGCAGGGGGCTCCGCCGGCAGGGGGCTCCTCTGGCACCAATGAAGGGCAGCTGCTCGTGTTGGTTTTCATGTTCTTCTGTCTAACACATCTCCATTTTTCTTGAATAGTATGATCATTCCAAAATATTACAGAGTTTGTCGCCTATGATAAAAGACTAGTAGGTGAAACCTTTTATTGAAAAGGATGCAGTCACATAACGTCATAGGTCTCTTCTTTATCAAATAGGATAGTTAGAACAAGACACTAGGTCCATTCACTAAAGGGAGAAAAGAGGTTACAGCTCCATGACATTACTATACATTGTGAAGGGCCAACCCCATCAAGCTTCTGCAGGAAGAGCCTGGCAGGTCCTGTATAATGTATAGTTAAATAGTGCAGTCTTCTTTCAGACTGAATTATGCAACAGGCGATATTTAAAGAAAATGTGGTAGGCGTTGAAACAGCCTTCTAAACGAATTACTTTAGGCTAATGCGTGCGCGACAGCATGCTTTGAAATGTATATCATAGAGGATGTATACCCCTTAGAAAGCAAATATTCTGGAGGACTAGCAGGGGAGCAGGGATAAATATGCCTCTAATCACATCGATCTATGCTCCACTGCTCATTCACTGGTCTGCTATCTCAATCTATAAACATATTGGACTATGATGTCATAACCATCAGCTTATTTCTATACTAAATGATGATGAGCTCTCCTGCTACATACCTGTTCCGATCTCCGTTCCAGCATTACTGGCCCTTAATAGTAAACAAGGATAACAAATAAAGATACACATTTTAATGTTGGATATTTTGGGTTTACATGTTTTGCATTCATCGCTTGGGAGGAGGAGTAGAAAGACGATTGATCTACTTAACTGCATACCCATTGTACACCGCTGTGTAATATGATGGCGCTATATAAAATAACAATAATAATAATAAAAGGAATATCTTGCACTCATATTTTTTCCATTTTAAGCTGCTAGATTTCTCTGTACGAGGTTTCTTTGTGTACACGCTTTGTAACTCATTCAAAACTTCTTTCTGAGGATACTTACATACACACATATATATACACACACACATACATACTTTACCTTTGTTTCATTTAACAACGTGCATGCACCAGTAAAGCAATCAGTCTCGTCTGCAGCGTGTAAAACATACAATACTCTCAATGTCCGTTATTCTGTTGTAAAATCTTAGGTGCCGCCGACACCTCTAGATGGTGCTACTTGACTACATGACAGCCAAATCCAAGCACCTCTTTGATTTAAGTTTCTACCTGTGTTCTTTCTAGCCGATAATATTTCAAACATGTATACAACAGTAAAAATTGTATATTTTAGGCATAAGACCTCATCTACCACAGTTTCTGATGCAATTTATATTGCTCCCTTGAATAGCACTGTGGATCGGCAGCGGTGTAGCTATAATATTTATTTTATTGTAGGATTATTCCTTACTCATAAAACATACTTGCAGAAAAAATGTTCTTCCTCACATAAGGGGAAACTCATGCATAATGCATTTGGAACAATTTAAAGCAATATGGCATCATAACCATATAGAATAAGGAAAGTTTTTCATTTTATATCCTTTTGCTGTTTAAAAGAAAAATAAAGTATTGACCGTGAAATAACAAAGTCATTAAAGTATTGTCTTTTAGAAAAGAGTATCATAGAACTTTATTTCCTTCCTCAAATATCCAAGACTTGATTCTGGAATTGAAGAACAAGTACATGATTCTGAAAAAGTGTGAAAAAGAAATTACTAGGAGGAAAAAATTATCTCTCTCTATATATATAAATTTATTTATATATAATGTAACGTGATTGGACTAGCATTGCTTCGGATTTGAAGAAGGGAGGAAAACTCTCAATGCTTGCCTTTTAAATATCATGCTAGTCCAATAAAAAAGGTATCATTGCAATATCTGCAATTGTATATCTATACACAGTATATTCATACTATTATATCTTACTATATACACACACATCTACTACAGGACACGTATATTCATTAATATATATATATATATTTATACTATATATTATTATATAAATTATATATATATACACACACATATGCATGCATTTTTTATTTGCAGATAAGACCCATTCGGCCATCTAGTCTGCCCATTTTTCTTGATATAAGACTCAGCCATTAATCAGTCGTCGGTCTTGTCTTATTCATGAGCCATAGGCCAATCCCACGCATGTTTTAATTTTCTTACTGTATAAGTCTCTCCCCATCTGCTGGGAAGCTGTTCCATCTATTCATCACCCTCTCAGTTAAGTAAAACGTCTTTACCTTACATATGAGCATCTGATACATACGCGCACATACAGAATTTTTTTTGTATTTTTTAAAAAAAATATGACACTAAAATAAAGTACAATAAGATGTTTTTCTTAGGCTGATACATTTAATTAATTAAATAAATAAATAAATAACGACGTTCATGGAAATATCTCAGCTTTGTAATTTAAGCAAAAAGAAAATTTACACAATGCCACCTTTGCGTGCTATAATACGTTTGTTCTGCATGCAAATAATATAATTTTCAGCTTCTTAAAACTGTGGAAATTACACAACCTATTTTAGTATTCTTTAGTCTCTAACAAGTATAAATAGGAATTGAGGAATAATCAGTAATGGTTATCTGCCTTCCTATTTAAAAACAATAATGATGCTCATTCATCCTGAACTAGGCCATTAATTAATCATTGTAGTTATTCAGGTTGAAATCCCAGTGTTAATTCCAGTCAAGCAGAACCGCAATATAAACTCAAGTCAAAATGCCTCTCTGCCTTATTCAAAATAATATAATGGGATATTTTCTCAAAAGTGTATAGCCTTTATAACAGGGGACTTGGCTGCCGTAATTGCGGGATTTTTTTTATTATTTGATATTATACAGGAAATCACTTGACCGTTTTGTTTGAAATTCCATTGTTTCATATTATCTAAATAAATAGTGAAGCTTGCATGAGATGGTGGAGCATTTTTGCTGCATTTTATTTCCATTTACCCATGTAAAAATATCTATCTACACGGGCTTATTTATCTTCTTCTATCAGCCACCAGCTGCCTCACCACACCTTCGTCCTTGCAGTTGGACTTTGGGACATGATGTCATAGATTATGGGGATATGATGTCATATACTATGGAGACCTGTTTTAACTTGTGGCTAACCATTTGTAGGGGTGTGATTAGCCGCAAAAGGCTTTTAATGGGAAGGAACTTGGCAGGGAATAAGTAGAATATGGGTAGGAGTTGGTGTGCCCACATACCACTCACCTGCTTGGAAAAAACAAACTGACTCAGAGACCCCAAAAAACACAGGGCTTCACCTGGACTCTAAATCAATCCCGAGAGTTCCTAGATATGAGCCAACCTTCTTTAGCAAGAAAGAATATTATTAGCCTTGCATATTTCAACATTATCTCACAAACCTATGCATTATGTAAGTTACATTTAATAATATCCCCCTATGAAGCTCTTGGATTCCATAATTCATGATTAATCAAACAAGTCTTGTAGAAGTCTGCATTTTTGCTAATACATAAATGGCGGCTCTGGAAAACTGGTTTCAATTGGAATTTCAAATGTTAGGATAAGAATTTCATTTTCTGTTTAGCATCATACTGGATTTAAATGTTTTCATTCAAAGGTAGACAGGAATGAGGTTTGTTCATCCCATCTTTGCTATTTAGAAAGATGTTTCGACTGTCAAGAAGTTAATGTTAAGACTCTTTGGGATTAATAGTGAAGAAACCAAGAACTGGTTGAAACACCACCAGTTTGAACATCTTCTACATTTAACTATTGTGAGATAAATGACTTGTAAGAATCTTAAATCCTTTTGATGAATCTATACCATTGCCGTAAAATGTTTGATATGATCATATATAATGGGAACAATTTGAACAAAAACTCAAAAAATGGAAACCAAGAGGGTGTCGTTGATCTGGATTTCAATTTCTGTCTCATGAGGCTTTCCTATACTGCAGGGGTTGAAAAGCGGATTCTGTCATCTCGGTGGTGCTTAAAGATTTACTTAAATCTATGCCTTAATTCTTTTTCATCTCAAGATGTTTCCTAAGAAGGCTATCTCTCTTTCACTCTTACTGTTGGATTTGCAAAACATTAACCTATTTCAAAAGCTTTAAAGTCCTCATAAAATGCTAAAAGAAACTTGCTTTTGGAAATAAAATATTTCTTCCTACATCTATTGAACTTGGTTCAAAGTTGTATTCTCTCTGTAGAGGTTAAAAAAGAATGTTAGCCTCTTGAGAAAATATAATAGACTTCTCTGAAATGAAGATTTTTTTGGTGAATTTTTTTTAAAATAGACTGTAAAAACTTATATATTATACAGTCTTTTAAAAAGAAGTACACCCTCTGTAAATTCTATGGTTTTACATATCAGGACATAACAATCGTCTGTTCCTTAGCAGGTCTAAAAACTAGGTAAATACAACCTAACAGGTGAACAACAACATGTTACATATTAGACCGCGTCATGAATAATTCAACAAAAATGAAGCCAAAATGGAAAAGCCATGTGTGAAAAATTACACTCTTACTGCTTCCATAGGGATTAAGATGCTGCTAATCAAATGTCCTTGATTAATCGTTCCTCAGCAAGTGTGGCCACCTTAATAAGTTTTAGCAGTTTGCTAGTTTGGAGCATTCAGGTGTGTGTTAACACAATGCCAAGGGGGACAGACATAACAGTTCAATTAGGAAAATAATACGGAATAATACTGAACAAATATGGTTTGTTTTTGAAGGGCTGCCAGGAGAAAGCCTCTTCTCTCTAAAAAGAAGATGGCAGCATTGCTTAGGTTTGCCAAGTTGCATCTGAACAAATCACAACACTTCTGGAACAATCTGCTTTGGACGGATGAGACCAAAGTGGAGATTTTTGGCCATAATGTGCCGCGCTACTTTAGGCTAAAACCAAATACAGAATATCACCACTGTTAACACAAACACACTTACATATATACACACACACACACACACAAGCTTGCATAGTCCCTCCAACTCTTTAGCATCTCAAACCTTTACTCCTCCTTCACTTCTTTTGCCGGGAGCCTTTTTCTAGCTGCTCATGCACACTGTGAAAGCAACCTCACTTTAACCACGGGGTACGTTATGTGACCCTGCTGTATTTCTGCCGCTGTGAGTGAGGCTGTCTTTTTTTGGCAGCCTGGGTGACAGTTGCCACTTATCATGAGGTTTTTGGAAATATAAAAAGAACATGACCTGGCTACTTTTGTAATAACTTTTGTAATAATTTCAACAAGGAAAGCTGAATATATATTTATACACACATGAGATAGTTTTCAGTTTGGGAATGAGTGGAATATTCATATTTAATATTGTGCACAAACAAGACATCAGGTTTTTTTTTACTTAGTGAAATCCATTTGAAGAAATGCACCCAAATGTTAGTCCCCTTTGAGACAAGGGGTGGTTAAACACAAATAAGTTTAAATAGATGGGTTACATATTCAGGATAGTTCAGGATAGTAAATCCAAAACAAAAACAAAGTGGTTAGAAGAACCAAGTGCAGAGTTTAAGCAGTTACATCAGGCAAAGTATTTGAAGGTACGTGCAATGTGCATAGGGAAAACCCCCCATTACTTTATAGAGATGGTGGTAAATAAATAAAAAGCCTCCCAGCGAAAGTGATAGGAACTATTACAGCGAGTGATGCATGGGACAAAGATGCATGAGACAAAGGACTGGTTAAGGTTGTATCTGCTGTGATATTCAAGGTTTCTAGAAGCATTAATACTCCTGACACCAAGACCAACAAACACTCATTTCCTAAACAAGAAACGAAACACACAGTGACAGCACAATTAAAAACAGATATAATTATTATATATGAAAGCACCTTAAAGTCTTTTTTTAAACAAGGTTAACACCAATACTACTACTACTACTAATAATAAATTAATAAAACATTAATAAACTGAAATAATGTCCTGGACGTGTTTCAGCCAATTAAGTTGTCTAGGTATAGTTCTATATAACTCATACTAGAAAAGGTCACATGCAGTTATAATTTCACAATTAACATTTTTAGGCTGCTTTCCCTAAAATCCCTACCTTCGTTTCTCTTCGACACAAATAAATCAAAGTCTTTGGAAAAAAAAATAAGGATACATAATTGCTATACTAATTCTAATCTTGTTTTTTTAAAAAAAGCTAATTTACACAAAACAAGCACTTCTGTTAACACCATAGTTTTTTTTTTAAATTTTACTGAATTATAATTCTTTTGCAGTGGTTCTTGGAAGTTTTTTTTATTTTTTTTATAAAGACAAATATTCTCAAGGGTCAAGTTGTCATAAAACAGGAAAATCAAACTGGCAAAACTAATACAATAAGTTTGTGTATCAAGCCAGTTCATCCAAGCAGTGATAAACCGTGTCAGCTATGGCGGAGATGTCTGACAGATTTCATTCGTCTGAGTTCAGATCTTGCCCCGAAATCATATGTCATACTATACCACTAGCCCTGTGGTGCTTTTTAGGCACCCCTGTAGGTGCTGTCATGGGACTATGAGAACTCTTGACATTTAAAGTGCCAGATATTCCTGCGGTACAGTAACTGCTGCTGACTTTTGAACGGCTAAAGTCAAAACATGAGGAAGAAAAACTTGCATCTGTCACTGTTTACGGAATTACAATGTATAATAAATCAGCAGCTTTTAAAGGGAAAAAACCCAAGTAACATGTTACTTGAAGACAACACAATCCAGGTTGTACACGTTATGACAGATGGGGTGTCAGGAAAAGACATTCTCCGGCAAACACACCACTTGTGAGACAGTTAAAGGGACATGCGCCAGTGTCTCGGGCAGGATCCTGAACAAAGAATGCATATTAAAGTACTTTGTAAGTACTTTAATATGCATTAACTTCTTCTTCCATGGTCCAACAATGCACACCACCCACTAGCTAGGAGGCTGTTTAACCCCTTCCGGACCGGCGTTGGAAAACTGGGTCTTCACTTGAAGACTGCAGTTTTTTTTTAAAATATTTAAATTCCGTGCTCGTGATTCGCTTCAAAGCGATCACGTGCATGGAATTGAGGGGGAGGGGCTGCTACAGATCGCTGGGGACACCCAGCGGTCAGTAGCAGCCGCCCCCTCGTGATCCCAGCGTTCAAAGCGACGCTGGATCGCGTGTCATCGATGACGTACTTGGTACGACCCGGTCTGCCGGTGACCTTTGACCCGGAAGTACCAGGTACGTCCCGGTCTTGGAGGGGTTAATGTATCTACCACCCTCACTTAGGGGTCCCAAGATTTGATTTTGGATTCTTGCAATCTTATGTGGTCCAGTTGTGACTCAGAAATCAAGAAATTTGCATTTAACAGAATATTAACCTAAAGTGGAAGAAGTTAAAAATATACATGTGGAAATGTTCCAATCGGCTTTGTTGTGTTTAAAAAAAAAAAAAAAGACAACAATGTAACGTCTCGCCTGTAAATATTTATAAAACATTACGTCCACCGAAGAGAAAGCCTGTCTATTTTAATTTATGAGTGATTGTCTGTTCAAGGAGAAAGCCACCAAACTGTAATCTCGAACGAAATCTTATTTTAGATGTTTTTGTTTTACTACGGAACACCTGCCAAACACAAGCGAGACACGGGGAATTCTACCAACGTTTGATGGATGAAAGGAGAAATACAAGAGAGCAAGCTGGCACTAATAATGAATACATTTTACTTAAGATATGTGGGCAGTAAAACAGCATTACTCTTCCTCCTTAAACAATGGATTGTCTTCGTCTTCAGTATTTATCAACCCACAACAATTCAAATCTATACACCTAAGACTGAAGGTTATGGAGTAACAAAAGTAATTCAATTACAAAACCTCGGACGATCCTATTTTTTCTTGTTGTTTGTGGCCAGAGAATAACTTGTTTACGAGGTTATCCGATATAATAATATCTTTGCGTGCGCGGCATTTTTTCGATCAATATCATCATTAAAATTCTTGCTTGTATCATCCATAAACAATCGCTCTTCTGAGGTTTTTCATTTTTGTGCTATACAGTCCTAAAAATCAAGAGTCTTCACTTTATTAGTTTCCAATTATATCACGTTTGGGAAAAAAACAAAAAAACTTATAGATGCTTAGATATAAAATTTGCAAAATACGCGAGCTGTCATTAAAATAAATAGGAAACATAGTCTTCAGCCAGGACGTTATCTGACACCGTCTATTGCTTTCTGCATCTTTTTCACTACATTTTTTTTTTTACGATACCTAAATTAACAACCTGATCCGAAAAAATGATAAGGATATTATCCGTGTTTCTAGTTTTAAAAGAACTATTAAAAAGTTTTGGCTTTGTAGTCTTTTGTTTTATCTCTAAAGCTGGAAAGAAAAGAAGACAAACTAGACAAAGAAAAAAAAATGTTAACAGATTACAACTGAGAGGTGCATTTTAAGACGTTGAGGATGAAATATATAAAAATCCAAAATGTTTAAATTTGTAGACAAGGGGAACTGGGGTGTGTGGCATTGGCTGGACAATTTCTCGAGCATCAAATATATACAATGGCCGTGTGACACATAGCATGGCAGATCCATGTGCAATCTTCATGTGTATACAGGAGTCAGGCATGTGCCTTGATTCTGTGGTTTCTGTTGCCGGAAATGAAAATGTCTGCTGGACCTCAAAATCAGTATAAAATTGGTACTTAAATACTCCTGCCTGCCATGACCTCCAGCTTGTGCCCAGGATTATCCTCTTTGCTACTTGGCCCGACACTGAACTCGTCATTGACAATTCTACTGTCCAGCTCCTGCCGTAGACATAGTTCCAGCCAGATATCAGTCTGCCAGAAGCTCCCGCATGTAGTAAATTCTCCAAGCTTTCGTCACATGCACCCAGCGGTGAATTCTGGCCTAGGCTGACTAGCCCCAGGTCTAAAGGGGCAGATACAGGGGCAGCAGCGGCATGATAGGGATTGCCACAAGTCAATGGGCTGGCGAAAAGGTAAATCTCCCCAAACTGGCCCATTAACACTATGAAGGGTTTTGCCAAGTCAGCACAGGCTTCCTTTACAAGCGAAGGGCTGGGATATGAGGCCGGAGGTAAATACGCAATAAGTTGTGTTCTCCTGCTATAAACAACTGTCTGATGATGGAGAAGAGGACTAAAGCGGAAACAGGATCAGAGACACCAAAGAAATTTCCTATCCAGGGCGCAGGGTCCCAACTTGATTTGGTGCCCACAGCCATGACATCTACTTGCCTGTTCACCTGGTGCCTAGGTTTCAGGACTTTCTCGAATCTCAAAGATCTTTCCCCAGGTTCTGATTTTGCTTTGTTTGTTCCAGCACTACAGATACCATTTCGTACTTTGTAGGGAAAGAGAAATCCACAGACATCCAATGCATTCAAGGAAAATCCTGCACACCCGAGACTTGCAAGAGCAAAATCTATGAGCTAAATATCTGGCACATACACAAAAATCAATCTCGGGGGGGGGGGGGGAGAAGTCTGCTGGTAACAATTTTGCTCTCTTTAAGTGTCAACAAAATTTCCATTGAAGTTTATTTTTAATTTAGCGCACAGAAACAGCTGAGACGAACATGCCTTGTTAGCAAGCCAATTACAGATGATTGCATTACGACAGTTACAATGTGAATGCCTAGTTTAGCAAGGTGTTTTGTTATTTATAACGGGGCACCTTGCAATTTTCACCTGTGGCATGGCTTGATCTCAGATTAACAGATGTTGCAGACCCTCCTAGGCTTCTTTCAATCCTCAGACCTTTCATTCTCTTACCGAGCAACCAGATGCTCGTCTGTGGAAGCATCAAACATTTGGCAAACGTACATTCCAGCCTTATAACGCGGCATACCAATGAGACAGCTTGTACAAAGTGTTCATTTAGAGCTAAACCCAAAGATTACACTGCTTCACAAAAAAATTAAGAATTTGTACTCTTTATAAATCTAATTTAGTTTATGCCATCACTATACAAGACTGAAATAGACAGATACTGATACAGTTGTATAACAATTATTAGAGATAACATGTGTGTGTAAGTATATCCATATATACATCTACGATATAAGTTTCATATATTTATATATATCTTTATAAATTTTATATATATATATATATATTTATTATTATTATTTCTTTTTTTACAGCCTTTCTAGCTGACCTAACTCTTCTTAAGAATCTTGTTCACCAATAGAATGCAGATATTTGGACTGAATAATATGTTCCGTTGCCTATAGATACTACGTAACATCCAGCTGTCCTTTATTAGGTGGCATATTGCCATCCCCATGCTTTTACAGCCTCCAATTCCAGCAAACTCATTATCATAAATCACAATTCTATTTTCCCTATTTAAATTGGTTATCATGACTGCAGGAAAGGTCAATGTACATTTCCATGCCGCCATTAAATCATACAGACACAAGTTGACGGGGTGGGAGCAGCCACATCTGTTTATTGACATATCTTAACTATCCTTGAAATAATAATATTGAGAACACATAATAACACTGTGGTGCCATCACTATGATGGAATTATATTTTATTACATTTGTTGTGTGTGCATTTGTGTGATGTATAGGGTAGAGTAGGGTAATGCTTTCTTCTGCTGGACATTTTTGGTTTCTGCAGAGCTTTTCCATAGCAGTCTGTGTTCCTGTATTTTCAGATGCGCCGTGTATCTTTTTACAATCTAAAATTCTTAAAATAATAGAGCCTTCTAAAAGTTTTATTCATTTTATGCGACTCAAGAAAACATTGGGAACACGAGAAAAAAAATGAAACAAAACGAGAGAATATGGGTATTTGTACTGCGTAGCGTTTCCCAAGAGCTGACTTTTCTTTAGCACGAGATAAGTTTTAATGTGGTTCATCCCCTTTTGGCACAGTGTTACGTTACACCGCAGTGTTCTTATAGGGAAATTAAGTATAAAAGTGTTTGTTAACAATGATTAAACATATATTGCTAATATTAAAAAAAAAAAAATACACTAAACAGATTTGAACAAGTACACGGCGTCATGGGAAATATATGAGCCCGCTATACATCATCATCTCATCCCGCACTTTCATATTTCTCATTAAGATGCCTATGTAAGAATCCGTTAAATATCTCCGGAGAGATATTATGTGCAAATGCAGAAATTAAAAAATGAATATTAGATGATCCTATTGAGAGATCGAAGTGATACAGTTGTGGTTCTAGATATAAGAAATTGGATATATATATTTCATCTGTCCATAAAAAATTGGAAATTCACCGCAGGACATCGCATACTGCTTTCTGTCGAGAGCTGTTTTCCATGCGAAATCGCAAACAATTATGAGGTCCGTCCTTTAAGGAATATTTTGAAAGAAATGATGGGCTAGAAAATTAAAGTCCCCGTCAGCTGCGGCGTACAGGCTGTTGGAAATTAATTCACAAAGTCTTGCATGAGATGCTGTCGGACGGCAGAACACAGATTTCACCACTTTGTTGGAAAACTTGTTAATATCATTTTGAAATTTCACGTTCAGAAAGGCTTAGAACGAACACCTAAACAGTTAAAGGGGGGACTTTTTTAACAAAAACAATTGCTCTAGTTTTTGCCCCATAACATAATGTCTTTAAGCAGCTGCATATTAGCCATTTGTTCTCGCTCTGATATCTGAGCACAATCTACTAGACAAAAACCCCGGCTCATTATCATAATGCCCTGTGCTAAATAATAGAATGGTTCAGTTTTAATCACCCAGCCGGACACTCTGACTAATGAAAGCCTATGCAGAAACGGACTACATTAGTATGTGCCCGGTGTGCCAGCCGGCCTGTCTGAACCTGATCACTAATGAATACGGATAGCAACGGAAATTATTTTTTTTAATTGGGTTTCTGAAGTCTGGGGTACATCAAATCAAAAATCCGCGAGTACATTAAATTTAAAACGCCCGCGTCGATCATTTCCGAATAATCTAATACTATGTATACATAAAATCGTTGAAAGAGTCGATATTAATAAAACGGCTTTAAATTTACAGGGGAAGTTCACTTTCTGCAGAGGTTGAAGAAAAAACACAAAACTATTTGGCGCTGTCCAAGTTATGTATAACTTGATTATTATTCATTGATTTATATAGCACCATCATATGCTGTAGCGCTGTACAATAGGTAATGCTGTACAAGCTCGTCATACCTTCTGCCGAATTCGCCTCAACGCCCATACACCATTTGTAGAAGTCTTCTGCTACCTTCTTCGGGACGATCCTAAGAAGGAAGAGTTCTATCTATGTGTTTATTCTTAGAATTGCAGAATATTACTTTAAATCCCCTGACGTTGTGGTTAAGTTTCTAATTACCCTGGTGAATTATAGTACATTGGAGCTGGGATTTCATTAATGTTTTAGAAAGTACGTGGTGTTGTTATTGCTTGTAATAAAGCGTTACTGACAGAAGCAGGCCACTTCTGTTGCAATATGTGTCAGGAAAGCTAACATTGCGCGGAATCTTTAGTGAAATATGCCATTTGATTAATGGAGCCGTTGAGTACGTGCAACAAGGTCTCAGAATCAAAATCGGATGTAAACGCGACCCTTGCTGTGTAGACCGCTGGTTATGTATTGATTATATATCCATATGGAAGGGAGAGAGAATTAATTTGTTTACCAGATGATGCTTGATTTTTTTATTAAGTGGATATACATAGCTCGACTTACACAAAGACCATGGCATGGCTTTCACAGAAAAAGAGACATCAGATAACATATACAAATAAATACATGCGAGTTTACGACGCAAGTATAAAAGGACCGTGCTTTGTTCCAGAGAAAAGAAAGCACTGCATGAATTATTATTAATAACGTTTTGATAGCAAATAAGACTATAATCAATGATTAAGTGAATAAGAATATAGAATTGTTTGCAGGAAAGCATGTGCTGATATTCTACATTAAACTGTTATTTGGGTGAAGAAAAAGTGTATTTGTAAGATACAACCTGTATTGGTACCACGGCTCATTCAGCAGCGATACTGATGTATCCCAGCCGTCACAATTGTACCCGATATGCCTGTGTCACCCGGGAAAGTTCCATGGCCTGAGGTGCAGGGTGGGCAACTGCCCCCAAAGACCAGTTCTCTTTCTCTTAGCAGAGCCAGCCTGATTCCCAATTTGTGCCGGCCCTCTCATGGAAGCGAGACCCTGGGGAAGTAACCTGGCAAGGTCTCGCCATGCGGCTCAGGCTCTATGCAAGATAGGAGAGTGTGTTAGGGTCCACGTGCAAGGCCGTCAGAGTCTGTGTGTTAGTTTTGGTGTTGGAGGGCCAGAGGCCACTTGACATTCCAGGCCCCCCAAGATTAGAAGGTGCCAGTCCTTCTCTGTGTTCTCCCTTGCTTCCTATACCCATTGCCTTGTTGTATACAAAAGTATCTTTTATACTTTATAACTTGCATTGGTAAAAAAAAGTTGACCAGGTAAGCAGGGACGCTATTAAAAAGAACTTCTCCAGACCAAAGCTACATGAGATTAATGGGGCATTGGCATTCTACAGCAACCAGAACCTGTAGGCCAACAAGATCCAGATTAGACACAATAAACAATATAGTAAGTTTGTTTGTTTAGACCACTTCATTTGAGAAGCAATTAATATAATTTCTACAATACAGCAAGGCAACAGACTTTCGAGACGCCGGTGGTACTGACAGCACTTATGGTGCAACCACTTGAACCTCTACAATAGATGTCTAAGACAGAACTGTCTATTGTCGTGAGAATCATTTCAGGTCATAGAATCAGAATGCTTCAAGTGCCAGGTAATTACCCTTTTTTAACAAACACAAAGGTAGTGTAATAGACCCCTATTTTTCTTCTCAAGGGTTGTCATCTGTCAAAGTGAAGACACGGAGCTGTTTATAAATGTACTATCACGTTAACTGATTCAGCTGACACGATCAAGTTTGAAAGGACAGAATCTTTTGTTAGGTCCTTTGTCGTTACAACTTGAAGAATACAGAGCTATCACATACTTGTATAAAGTGGTTGTATCCTGGAACCTACAGTTGTCATCTGAAGTAGAACACGTTCAAGGGCCCGTGAGTGTTCCTTCAAACAGATCGGTAACTATATGCTGGTTTACCAATTAGTGCCATATGTTAAAATAACATGAAAAGATTCTGGATCCCAGTGGTGCCCTTTAAGGGTTAACTATGAATAGAGACACCCATAAAAATAAGGGGTTAAGTCTGCGCAACCAAGTTTGGTGGCTTAAAAAAGTTGTAGTTATATCTAATACATTAAAAAAAAAATACTACTTCTAAAATAAAATGGGGCTTAGCCGGAGAAAACGCATATTGTTATATAAACCGCAGTTATAAAAGTAAGTCTTGTGAAATTATTCTGACGGGTGCTTCCGACGAGCTATATTTGCATGTTAATGAAGCTGAAGGCCAGATGCCACTAATTACAACCTCTCTTCTCTGTCCAATATACCACAAGCAAATGCGCATGGATAGAGCTCTTAATTCCTCAAAGCAAATGTGATTTAAGATGCTGAAGAATAAATTCTAGCTTATGGCATCAACATAGGTACGCTGGTAGAAAGTGCAGTACTTAATATATAAAAAATAGAATAATATAGCCTGTGTGTGGATGGATGGATGGATAGATAGATAGATAGATAGATAGATAATATCACATACGAAGTTAATAACTTTTGGAATGAGACCCACTGCTTTCAACTACATGTGAATCTCGTTTTATAACCGAAAACCCTGTATTTTCTAGAAAAAAGAGGGTTTTTTTTAAACAAAAGTCTGAGTATTCGGTACCAAGCTAAATAAAAAAGTGATGGATAAGTGGAATAGAAGAAGGAGAGGTTCATGAAATTTTTCTTTAGATTGTAAGCTTGTGAGCAGGGCCCTCTTAACCAAATGCATGGGTTCATCATAGTCTATTGTCAGACTGTATGCTGCAGAAATTGGCGCTATATAAATAGAAGATAATACTAATAAAAATAATAATAATCACGCCAGGCGTGGCCATCTGACACACATGCTGAATGCAACATAAGCCGGCGGCTACACTTACATCCCCATCATCAGCCACCATAGGGATGGGTTCCATTTAAATTTACAGATATTTTTTAAAGACAGCCCTGAAGGCCTTCAAAGAGGACTCATCTTGAGCGTTCTCCTCCAGCGAGGGTAAGTACAGCCCCCAGACCTGTTTAGGAATACCCTTATTAAGTGATAGTACCCCTACTACTTAGACTATTGTGGAATTCTGTGAATAACCCCCTACAAAGAAAATTCTCAGGCACAACCATAACATAGGTTAGTGAAAGAAGAGGTGACCCCAGACCCAAAGGGTTTGTTTAAAACAAAGTAGGAAAGGATTAACATACACCTCTCACTTTTTTTTTCTTTCTACAAGTGACCCTATATAAAAACGATCTAAACGCACCCCATCCCGAAGTATATTAGCCTTCTGTAATCTCTATATTTGAGAGACAGATCTTACAGAAGCACATCGTCTCAGCATGTAAAGAATGGTATCGAACACTGGGATAATAATCTTGATACAGTATTAGCACTTCACAGGCACAGCTAGAAGAAACAGACTTTATGAGAATTCATGCCAGTAAAAGCCAAGGGAGCACGTGCTTAATAGAAGCGCAGTATATAATAATCTCTTATTTGTTTTGTATGTATAGGAATCAATAATTTTATATTATTTTTGTCCTCAAATTTAGAAAAAAACAACGTATCATAATATGCGAGGAAATGATGGATGTCCAAAGACCAGTCATGGTCCTCAAACGTTTTTATGGCTGTTATCCATCTCGTAGTTACTCTAAAGCATATATGTGGTACCCAACATGTTGAGACAACACAGATACAAGGTTTTAAAAGCCCAACATATGAAACAGAACCTTTTTCTACAGATGGACTGGGGAAGTGGAGATGTTGTGAAGGCCTCTGTTACTTGTCAGTCAGGAGAGCAGATGTATCGGGGAAATAGTTATCATCGAAATGGGATGTTTAAGTACCGGCTGCAATGGACGAGAGTTACTATCGTTTTGTTTTATTTTGTTTGAGTATTTTGGGGCATCAACAACAAAACCTCGTTTTAACAGCTGTTAGGGCATTCTAGAGTCCTTTTTTCAATCCTATGTAGGTCCTGATTTCATCTAAACCAGATAATCAGATTCTAGTGTCACTCTGGTGTTAACAAATGTGATGGATCCTGCACTCTAGTCCTGTTAGATATCCGGAGGACAGCAATCCAAAAACAATTTATACACTATAGACTGTCACGGCGAAGACAAACATTTACCAGATAAAGCTAAACTAGAATAGCGAGGGTTACAGATAAAATTTTAAAAAGTGGTCTTATTACCATGGCAACCAATGGAATCACTCAAGCAGCAGGAACATTCCATTGGTTGCTATGGTGATAAGGCCGCTTTTAAATTAAAGTTTTAAAACAACATGCGTGGGTACTTAAAAACAGTTATAATCATGAGGCAAATTTATAATGAAGGTCATGTAGCAATTTATCAGTATGACAAAATTATAAAAGCATTAAGCATAAAAAAGGGGAAAATGTTCGTTGTATACCTACCTAAACTACATAAAAACAGCATTATTATGGCATTATCATATATATGATATATATATACAATTTGATGGCATAGCTTAATTCACATTTTATTTAAAAAATCAATAGATCCTTATCACCAGACTAGCCTTAAATCAGCTGTATATCATCAAGATCACCCTTGCACTAAAACATTAACCCTTGGATTCCATAAAGCTGCTTTTTTTTTTTTTTTTAGCCTTCCACCTGATACTTAAAGGGTTAAATCTCAATGGTTAGACAATAGATTTTATGCCTCTCACTACTTTAACAACATAATGAGTAATTATACCGTACGGAAGAGCCACATTTATTATCATACTGAAGTTTGTGATGTTATTTTTTCTAATCATACAGTATTTTTTTTGAGTTGTATAGAAGAAATAATCATGCAAATGTCCATAACAAATATTCATCAGTGTTTTATCCTATTGTACACAAGTTCAGATTGTGTAAGAGGTTCCATTAAAGGGGCTATTTTGTTACTTCTTTTGTATTTTTTATTTCTTTTTTAAAAAGACATTGAAATGATTACGTAATACACTTATTGATCTGCATGTATTGGTACCTCCTACATTAAATGTATGATATATTTCTGTGTATTCCAAGCAGATCATGCTGTCGGAATATGAAAACTATCAAAATTCACAAGATTAAGACATTGATATCACTGTTCACGAACCTTATCAATGTTCTTCTAGATCAGAAGGTCCTCAAGTCCAATTCACAAGTTCTCTGTATGTTCTCTGTATGTTCCTTGGGCTGCTGAATTCCACTAGTCTTTCTATGTCAATTAAAGGTGAAGGAGGACACCTGTGAGGAAATAATTAAAAGCTGAACTACAGTTGGGATCTGTACCTTTTGTGGTAAATGCAGTTCAGCGCAACTGATTTTATGGGAAAATCAGCCAAAAAAGGTGTCTATAGGATATAATGTACTTTTTTGACATAAAGATAATGCATAGCTGCTTATAGACTCCTTGCCTTCATGATATTATTATAACCCAGTCCACCTTTCTGAAAGCAGATCTAGCCACTTCCCAGACTTTGGTGCGCATGGTGATGTGGTTTAAAATAGGAATTATGCATAGAAGCAATGACTCTAAACCATGAGATAACTTGCCGGTTGTATTTAAGGAAGAACAGACATTGGCATTGTGAAGATATTTCAAAAATGGCCAAAGTGTCATTATTTCAATTAAAAGCAGCTAGACTTTATTGGCATTAATTAAAAAGTTATTTCAAGTTATGTTATTTCATCTTTAGACTCTTCAAGCAGCATATAATGGTAAAACAAACCGGTGTATTTTCTTTTCTTCCCCCTAAAATAAGCAACGCATGCAATGAACACACTGGTTATTTTTTAAGCTCACAAAAGCAGGTCTCTCTTTTCCGTATGTACTAGTATGTTGCATGTTTGTTAATGTTGTTGTAAATGTTTTTATTAAAATTATAAATTTTTCATGTTTTTGTGAATTTTTTACTTTTTTCCTCATTGTAAGGGAAAGGTAAAAAAAAATGTCAAAAGTGAAGGATGTAAATAAGAAAATAGTTTTGAATACATATTTTGGACACATAGGTTCTTCTTACTAAGGCGTTTACTCAAAAACCAGAGGCATCAAAGCTAAATTCTAAGGGCAACTAAAAATTAGGATAACGTTCCGTCACTGTAACTGTCTACTTGAAAGTTTTAGGTCCGAGACCTTTGAAGATGAAATTGAATACAGTTTCCTTTTGTGAGCCATGCAGAGAAAAAGCAACGATTCTAGATGAACCGTAAACTGAGAACATTCGTAGCAGAAATGGCATCATTTGAGAACTACTGAAACTTCATCTATCATCCGTCCAATGGCTTCATTTACTTGACATTCTTTTTTAGAAGCGTTTGAAGAGCCCTACTTTATTTTATATTTCTGCCAATGCTTAGAACCAATTTTATAATGAAGGCAAGGGAAGAACATGAAGAATTAAAACAAGGAAACACCCCAAGCTAGGAAAATAGAGATCTTCAATCAGCCCCAATTGCCGGCTTCGCCCTTTTCCACCTCTTATGCACCTATGATGCGGCTCTATTTACCTTCAATGCATATTACCAAAACCTTTAGGAAGCATATACATTAGGTATTCTATTATGTACATTAGACTACAGTTCGGTAATGACTTAGTGACTGGAAATGTCTTTAAAAGTTGTCATGTCTCAAGAAAGTAGGGTCTTTCCTCTATGACAGTAGTCAACAAGAGATCTGAGGCCAAGGCCGGACCAGGGATGACTACTTAGGCCCTGGCACTTTAAGACCATCAGCCACCAAATAATGTATTTTAATAAACTTGTAGCTTGTGACCGTGTATATCAGGGTGGCCGCTACACAATCCATCCAACAGCTTTACATGAGTGGCCATACATAGTTTTTACGCTCACACAGCATGCTGCCAGGCACACCTAGCTGCTGCGGCTGTAGAGGCAGTTTGAGTGCCCATGGGGCCAGATGGCCAGTCTAGGTCTAAGTATTGGGAGCTATCACCCATAAGGCCAGTCCGCACCTGTTAGGGATATTATCAATAAAGAATGAAATGTTGGACTACATCAACTAAAAGTCCCACGCTCCCTGGCCATCTTTCTTTTGGAGGTCCATGGGAACGATAGCGCCTGAAAATCATATTTTCTTTTTGTAACTTACTCTGGTTTAGTAGAAGAAAGAGCGCTTCTAGATGGTAATGGTGATTAAACGGCTTAATATTCTAATTGCGCTACTAATCATTGAGAAACAAACAGTTCTTACACAATCTCGCACATATTAGCAGCCGGCTGGATTCTCAGGTTTTTCCAGTGAACGTATTGTTTGTTGGACAATATGTTTCGTTTATACTATTACAGTGCTTCCTATTGATCTCGTTTTTTCGGTTCACATTTAGCTAATATTAGGTCATATTAAGACCTTCAATTATTTAAGAAGAATCTGCTTGCAAGTTTGAGAGTGTATCTTGTGTACTTCCAAAGGACATTTTCTCAGCATGACAAATATTGATTAGAGAAATAGGATTTCAAAATATTTATAACCAGCCTTCCCAGAATGACAGTGACCTTTGAAATCTGATTATCTTGCATGCTATGCTGATACGGTGGCTCCGCGCAAGTAGAAAATGTCAAAAGTTTCAAGCGTATGTGTTATGAAAAATTAACTCATCATAAGTATATAAATAGGAGCTTGATAAGGGTACTTGTATCCATTTGAGGATCGAATCCTGCCTGCTATTGTGTAAATGCAATTTTATGGGAGCACAAATAACGCGTGAACTTATCAAAATAAGCGGTGGGGGTTTTAACTAGTTCGGGTGTCTATCGGGATGACGCGGAGACAATTGGGGGTCTCAGTTTTGGGAAAGGTGTAGCTGCCTTGCCAGACATTTCCTAGGCGTGTTGGAAAGAAAATAAATTAATTAATAAAAAATATTTTTTTGTGGGTCATATCAATCTTATTTAACACTTTGCTGTTTTTCTCTACCCAGCTTCTGTTCTTACCGGAAGCCAAAATGCACCAAATTGATCACAAAAATATATCTAATTAACTTTGATGCAACCTCTTCAGAGCCCTGGGAGACTATTCTTCAACGAAATGTTGCTCATTCTCTAATTTATGACCATTCGGCCCATCTAGGCTGCCTGCTTTCTTCCTGCTGTAAAGACTCAAACCTTAATCAGTCGTTGGTCTCGTCTTATATTCAGGAGTCATCTGCCTATCCCATGCATCTCTAAATTCACACTTCTGCTGGGATGCTATTCAACTTATCTACCACCCTCTAAGTACACTAAGAAGTAGTTAAGCAGATCTGTTGTTCTCTGGCTCAGTAAATGCTGATTTCAAAATATGTCGACTTGAAAAAATAAATCCATCCTTGGTTTATTTATTGTAAGTGCAGGAAATAAAATGCACTATAATTGCATAAACAAGACCTTGATAAAGCCATTGTACGCTGGTTCTTGAGGAGATCAAATGCCGTCTGCCATTGTATGAAAGCAATTTTTTAAAAGCACAAACAATGTGTGAACTTATCACATTAGGCCATGTGGTTTTGACCAGTTACTAATAAAATTCACTTTTTGTCCTGCTTTCAGTGCACACAGCAGTCTAAATGTACTACTTTATAACACTGCTTATCTTTAATTTAATACACACAAATTATAGGTAATCATTGGGGGGCACAGCAATTGCTTTTTGACATAAAAGTGCTTTAAATTAATGCATGCCATACAATGATGGCTGTACTACTACAGTATTGTTGAGAAAAGTACATTCTTATCTTAAAAATACAAAATGTATGTCAATTAAAATGACACAAGTTTTACATGTATAAGCCCAGGGTTGGACTGGGGATGACGATACGGCTTTAGCACCTTAAGGTCAGCGGCTACTTTATCAGATACACTTTATGGACAAAAGTATTGGGACACTTGACCATTTCATCAAAAGGAACAAAAGAGCATAGTCCAAAAGATCTTGGTATGTCCCCTTCAGCTATGCTTCCAACTTTGTGGGGACAGTTAGGGGAAGGCCCTCTTCAGCTTGGCGGTGCCCCAGCGCACCAAGCAAGCTCCATAAAGACATGGTTGGATGAGTTGGGGGCGGAAGAACTTGCCGGGCCGCACAGAGCCCTGACCTCAAGCCCATCGGGATGAACACCTTTGGGATGAACTGGAATGTTGATTGTGAGCTGGGCCTGCGCCCAACATCAGTGCCTGACCTCACAGGGCATGAAAGTGGCAAACATTTCCACAGAAACTCTCCAAAATCTTGTGGAAAGCCTTCCCAGAAGAGTGTAAGCT